>QJPP01004597.1:0-132300 GCA_003996215.1 Jaltomata sinuosa | reverse complement strand
GATGATCTCGTACGAACCATCTGCGGGAGAATGAAGTAGAACAAATGAGATTTCCAGAAACTTCAAGGGTACTACGCACGACACAGAAGCAATGAAAGAGTCAAATTTCCTAAAATGCCACTGTAGCCTCCCAAAGATTGAGTACGGACGTCTCCGCCCCGATCCGCAGGACTCTACTAGACATTGGCTCCTATACCGATGACACCGGTGAACCTAAAGCTCTGATACCAAGTTGTCACGACCCAATTTCTCGGTCATGGTGGCACCTACAACCCCCGGTAGGTGAACCAATCCCCGTAGCCCAGAACAGTTAGCAATGGGCTACTATCTAACAAATAAGGGAACAAGACGAAGAGAACAGATAAAAGGAATATAAATATATACATATGCGGAAACTAAACCAAACCCCAAGACCTGGTATCATAGTACAGAGCCAAACTACATACATGGAGTGCAAATAAACCAAAGCTATATATACCGATGTCTCTGAATGATAATAGAGTACATGAAGAAAAAGATAAACTAAAGCTAAGCTCCGATCGCCAAGAGCTCACCCTCAGTCTGTTACCACTGTTTTAGACCCGGTTTGACTCTGGGCATATTTTACGAGACTCTGAATATTGATCTATATCTGGTCACACTCCGGACAGTGGTACTTTGAGATTCAAAGTTTTCATATATGGTTTATGAGTAAACCTCCATGGACCCTGTCATTCCTGGGCAACTTGTTATGGGCCGATGCATATGCCGAGAGGAGGGGTGTACGGTGGAGTAGAGGTACATAGGCAGTTTCCTTCCATAGGTCCTGCCTCTATTGGGCCTTTGGGGTGCCAGAGGGGGAACATACGGGTTACTATCACACCAAGTTTATCATATCATCATCATGCATATTGTATTCCAATTCCAGTCTTGTTTGTTGTGTGCTTAGTGTATGCTCTGGTTGTATGGGTGACTGGAGGGTTTGTTTTCACTTGATTGCATTCCTTGATAGTATGGGCGGACGTTGGGACTGTAGGTAGATTATATTACTCCTTTCATACTGTAGAGTTGTGTTGGCCTTTGGTTATTAAGGGATTAGTGGTTTTAGCGTGTTAAGGCTTTGATTATTGGACTTTGGTTATTGAGGGGCTTATGATTCCTATATTATTAAGGCACAGTTGATATGGACTTCTGCGAGGTTGTGGGTTGTCTGACTCTATTCCTTATCATAATTTGATTGGTGAATCTCGGTTCTTGTGGCTTAGTTATTCCATCCTAGGGTTGTACTAGTGAGGTTGATGTCTGTCTATGCTTATCTTGAAAGTTGGTGTTTGAGCATGATTCCGTTAGTGTATGGCTTCTAGTTTGATTATGTTGTCTTACTTTCTTTCTTCCCATTTTTACTTGAGGTTATCGGTATACCACCATATTTTTAAACTCTCTCTCTTTATATATACTGTTGTTGTATGGATATAAGGTGTGTTCCTCTTCCTTTCACTTGTGTTTCTATGTATCTATATCTTCTGTGGCTAGTATAGTCTGTTTGTATTCTTGTTGTCTTCTATACATGCTAGTTTCCTTGTGCTTCCTCTTTGTTTTTGTGATTTCTTTCTTGTATTCTGCTTATTACTACTTTTATAACTTATATGCGCTCAGTCGGCCAATGATGCCTACTGGGCACCCATTGCTTAGCAATTGGTTCTCATACTACACTTCTGCATCTTTTGGGTACAAATATTAGTGTGAGCTTTCGCCATTGATCACGTGGATATTCTTGCAGCTTGGATATTCGAGACTAGGGTGAGCTCCTGACGATAGGGGCTTGATCATATCTCATCTTTGTATTGTTACTCTTTATTTATTCAGAGATAGCTATATATTCTAATTTGTTACATCTAGAACAGGTATTCTATTAGAAGATTCTGTACTATCGATACCAAGTCTTGGGGTTGGTGTAGTTTTCTTGTACATATATATGATCGGGTTATTTGATTCCGCATTGTCTTTATTCTTATTCTGCTTCTGCTTATTTCAGCTTATCAGGCGTATTGGCTAGGTAGTAGCCCATTACTAACCATTCTGGGCTATGAGAATTGGTTCGCCTATTGGGGGGTTGTAGGTCCTATCATGACTTGAGAAATTGAGTCATAACAGCTTGGTATTAGAGCCCTAGGATCACCGATGTCATGGTACAAAAGTAAGTATCTAAGTAGAGTCTCACAGATTGGTACGATAATGTATGTATCCAATCTGCGGGAGGCTACAGGGCATTATTAGGAAAAGTTCCATCTTATTGTCTCTTTATCGTGCATTCCTGCCTCTACTGACTTCTAAATTTTGATTATTTCATTCCTTCTCAGATGCCTCAGATGAGTTCGACAATGGGTGATGTCAAGGCTTCTATTTCTGCTGCTTCAGTGCTTCTGTCAGTACCGAGATTTTAGGGTGAGAGTTTACCGGATCAACTAGGGGGTTTGGGGCCAGCCTAGCCTTCAATAGGTTTCATGCTACCCTACTTATTCAATACACCATGGCTAGGACTCTGAGTCTTCCGGTGGTGTTTCAGTACCTCAGGATAAGGCAGTACCCGGTTCTATGAGCGGTTCTTCAGTTGGGATTGAGCCTCCAGTTCTTCAGCAGGGTTGTACGTCAGTATTGGAGAATAAGGTGTGGTTTCATGGGATGGTTAGGTGTACTTCTACGATTGTGCCTACAGAGTTTGAGAGGGTTCAGAGTTTTGTGGGAGGTTTGATTTCACCGCTCCATTTGGCGACCGAGACCTGGTTACAGTTGGGATGACCTTCCTTCAGGTAGTTTATCATACTTGGGCTGTTGAGAGTTTATATTGTGAGGCATATGGAGGTGGTAGTAAGAAGCATCATTGTTAGGACAGTTTTCGAGGTCCTCAGATTCGAGGTAGGGAATTCTCTACTAGAGCATAGTTCCGTTGCTTCTTATCTAGCAGACCAGTTTCTGTTGCTCAACAGGTTTCAGAGGGTGGTTGTGTAGGGCATGTTGAGCAGAGTAGGCATGGTACAAGTCAGGCTCTTCGAGGTTCATATTCAGGGCGTGTAGGTCGTGGTGGTCGATCAGGTTCAGTAAGATTTTCTCGTCGAACTTCATCAGGTAAGGGTTGTTATTAGTGCGGTGAGCGTGGGCACTTTGCTAGACAATCGCATATCCCAGTCACCATGGTTGTTATGATTGTGGGGTGATTGGCCACCTTTCTAGAGATTTTCCCCGGTGAGGGACGGTTGAGCCCTCAGCTTCGGCTACTCAATCCAGAGATAGACATCATCAGTCTGATTCCCCTCTTGGTAGGCCAGAGGTAGAGGTTCTCGATGTTGTTGCTCCAGGTATGGCTCTATTTACCTTCGATTGGTGATAACATTATTCACATTGTGATTCTACTCCCTTTTTCATGTTTATGCTTATGTGCCTATCTATTTTCCTTGTTTAACTACTTGAGTGGTAGTGTATATGCATGTATTTTCTTACAAGTAGATTATTCTTTAGTAGTGGATGGGGTGTTTTGTCCTTGGGAGTTAATTTTCCTGAAGTTGTGACTCGAGGTTAGGTCTTGTAGCCTCATTTCTAGTTTCGTTGTGGTTCTAGAGTACATTTCATTTACCCACCCTAACGATTCCCTTAATTACTACTGTATAGAAGTGTGGGTAAGCACACACGTGAGACCATCCCCTCTCTAGTCACAGAGGAAGATAATAAGATGCTTACGAGCAATGGAAAGTGAATTTCAGGTTCGATAGTCTCGAGAAGGTATTAGCCATCGGTGACCATACTTTCGTAAAAGCACCATTGGGCGGTGGTTCCTCTCCTTCCTCTTGAACCTCGAACAAAAAATCGATCTCGCCATCAGCTCGACTAAGAGTTCCGAATCGAAAAAGTAAACTGAACTTTACTTAAGACGAAGGAAGCGAGTGCCCAAAAAAAACCGCTTTCTTAAGGCTTCAAACTACTAGTCATTAAGACTACTATGAATGAAAGGTAAGGAAGTCCTTTTCTTGACTTAGCCTGCGTGCATTATACCTAACCTTTTAACTTGATTTCAATCTCAACAAAGAAATGAAAGCATAACTCTTTGCTCGCTTGCAGCGCCTCTTAGTCTTTTATTTTAGCCTGCCTTGTGAAGATCTCTCGGGTGTCTACGGCAGATCCGATCAGTCATATATAGTAAGGGATTTTTGGTCATTTTAGGTTAATTATATTTTAATAAAGCATTTTAATTAGTTAGGAAATTAGCTTCTTTATAAATATTTTATGGCTGGACTGTTTTGTCCTTTCCACTTTGCATATGTCATGCTGATGTGATTTTGAGAGTGGGTCCTGCGCTCACTATTTTGTTTATTTTAGAACGACTTTTCAAGAAACAAAATAAATGTAGGACCCATGTGTTATTCTTCATTGCAGTCCGTATTTGTGTGTTTGTCTTACCTTTTCTTTAATCTGTATATATTTGAAAATTATATAAAAAATAAAATATTATAAATTATAATATTTAATAATTTTAAATATTTAAAAGACATATAGAAAATTTGATTGGCTGTTGAAATTCTATCGGTGCTACATAAATTAAGACAGAGAAAGAAACATATGTTATTTGAAAAGACGTAAAAATTATTATAAATCACAATAATTAACAACTGTGAATATTTAAAAAAAATATAAAAAAATTTGATTGACTCTCCATATTTTATCGATATTATATAAATTGAGATAGAGAGAATAACATATATTATCTGAAAATTATATAAAAAACACTATAAAGCACAATAATTAACAAATTAAAATATTTAAAAGCCATATAAAATATTTGCAAGACTCTCCAAATTTTATTTGTGCCACATAAATTAAAACAAAAAAAGTAACATATATTGGGCTCGTGCTAACATGAAATTTTGTGTCTAGTAATAAAATATTGCAGAGTATGTTAGTAGTTCATAATTCATATTTATCTCATTAGTTTCAAATTGTGTGCCATTAATCTTTAAAAATTTTAGGTTATAAAAAGAGAAAGAAATTAGCATAGTGTACCAACTAAGCAGGGGTGGCTCAAGGATAAAGCTAGTAAAACATCTGTTTTAAGCCCCAAAATGTTTGCCCAAAATTTCTTAATGCTGGATTTTATGATTTTATTTTTATTAAATAATTTAATATATTATATATATATATAATATATATAGTATATATATAATTATATATAATATATATTATATATATATATGTGTTGTGTGTGTTTGAACCCATAATTAAGGAAGAGATAATATACATTAACTAATTACGGGAGATAACAACTAATAAGCTAAAATATTATCATTTTATTTGTATTTAATATCCGTATTTTATTAGTCAAATATAAATACAAATTGATGTGGAAGAATGATTTTAGCCGACTGTTACCATTTAAAAAGGAAAGGATATTTAATGATTATAATTCCTTCCTTATATCAAGGATCTTTAATGATTATAATCCTTCCTTATATCAAGAATCTTTAATGATTATAATGTCTTCCTTATATAAAGAATCTTTAAAAAGGAAAGGATCTTTAATGATTATAAACTATAGAAAAAAATGATATACAATGGATTAAAAATTCATGTTCAATATATAAAGGTGTACAAGACAGTCAATTTGTATTTTTATTTGCGTAAATCCATATACCAGACCAGCCAAACACACATAAATCATTTATATTTGTAATCGCTTTGCATACAACTAAGACATATGCCAGAACAACCAACAAAAATGCATTTCTATTTGTATTCGAATACAAATACATTTGATATGTTTGTATGTTAAGTACATATATCAGACCAGTCAAACACATACAAATTATTTGTATTTATATTCGCTTTGCATACAACTAATACATATATGCCAGAACAGCCAACAAAAATATTTTTGTAATTGTATTCGAAAATAAATATATTTGATATATTTGTATGTTAATTTGTATTTGTATTCGAGTACCTTATGTAAATCAAATACATTTGAAGAATTGCAAAGTCTAAGAAGAGAAATATATTCTCGTGTTGGAAAGTACAAACATATGTATTTGTGTTGAATCAAAAAATATAAATACAATAAATTTCTCTGCAAAATTTCTAATTTATATTATTTATATACATATAGAAAATTTAAAGTACATTTTAAAAAATATATATAAAAATGTATATATCTCCTTTCTCGTCAAGATTTTCTTCACCAAATTGAGATTCATAAGCTTTTTTGAACTTTTTTCTCAAATTCTTGCTAGCAGATATAATATTTTTAGCTTTTTTTTTACTGCTTTGTTGTCTTTATTGAAAGTTGGGGAAGGATGTATGTCGATTTTTTTGTGCTTCTTTTCTTCAATATTTCCGCCATACCAGATTATTTGTATGCTTGGATCTAAACTATTGCACTGGCTTTTCCACTTGAGCGGCAGCAGCAACAGAGCTTGTATTTGTATTTGCTTGAGAAATACCCAAATTAAAAGATGATGCATATTCAAAATTAACATTGCTACGCGGTGTACTTCTTGTAAACCTCTTACTTGGTGTGTGTTCAGCCATTAAAGCATACCTTTAATTTTATTACTATGTGTAAATCGAGTAAACCAATGAAAGCTTGAGAAAAAGTAATGAAATCGATTGAAATACAACTACAGTCAAATGTATTTATGAAAGAAATACTAGCAATAACTGATAATGGTGGTTAACTAAAATTGTGGAACATACTTGAATTTTGGTATGAAAATATTTGAAATCATGAAGAAATCGATTTGGGTGCAATGGCAAGAATATTGGGATTGTGAGCGAGAGATTTGATTGAAAAAGAAAGTGGATATTGATTAGGTGGGAGGGGAATGAAACTCTTCTAATTGTATTTGAACTTATAGATAGGGATGGTCAAAATATTGCTATATTTGTTGTGGATAGTAATCTTTTGAAAGTGTTGTTATGAATTATAATTAAGGGCTTAAGTAGGTCATGCCATATAGTTTTCTCAAAAAATAACTCTATTTTTTATGTATTGTATATGTTAGCCTCTAGATTTAACTCTAATTTGTTTCAACAATGACAATCTAATCCTAAACTTTATTGAGACAAAAAAAAAACAAATAACAAGTAGCATAAACAAACGAGGAGCACAAGTAGATCACAACCTCCATGATCCAAGGAGATCACGATCCTAACATCCATGATTCAAGGAGACATAAAAGGGAGATTGACAGGTATGATTCAGTGAATCAATCAATGATTCAATACAAGGAAGTGTTTCGGGAAAAGATCAAATCAAAGAAGATTCAGAAGGAAGATATATAACATACATATCTGATATGGACGTAATTTGATGAAGATACTCAATCAAAGAATCAATGTAGATCCTTGATTGAATGAAAATACCTTGAATTTTCCTTTTAAGAGTAAAAAAGCAGACCTACCTCTCAACTATAAAAACCAGAAGAAGGAGAAGAAGGAGGTACACAACTTCACTTGAACAATAATATTTTTCTGCTTTTATCTTTCTCAATACTCTGTACTCTCTAGGAAGATTACAATTGTAATAGTAAAGAAAAAAAGAGTTAATTCTAGTTATATAGCTGGAGGTTGCGTCAAGGTTGTAAGAACGAAGGACAATCTATGAATTTTCAAGGAAGAACATTTGTAATCACAACTCTTTAAAAAAAATTAAAGGAAACCCTTGAAACCCAAGGAGAGTGGACTAGGCACCACACCGGTGATTCGAACCACGATAAATTTTTGTGTCCCATTTTATATTCTACATTTTTATGTTATTGCATTATCCTGTCTTTAACTAATCTACAGCTGAGTTGACTTGTTCGTAGCCACAGTCGACTTGAAGGAAAGAATTTCAAAAGTAGTCACAAATCAATTATTTCACACATTTTGGGTTAATATATTTAGCACCGCATATGATATGACTCATAATCAAAGAGTACAAATAATCGATACTACGTGCATTTCCATTTTCTCTTCTACAACTAGTATAAGTATTCGCGCGATGCGCGAATAATTGATAAATATACATATTTATTGAATTATTTCAAGAATTAACTTCTTGTAATATAATAGAGAAAATACATAAATGTTACGACCCGATTTATCAGGTCATAATGGCACCTACATCCCTCCAGTAGACGAACCAGTCCCCGTAGCCCAGAACAGTTAGTAATGGGCTACTACCTAAGCAAAACGCACCAGCAAACAGAAATAAGCGAAAGCAGAATATAAAGGTAGACAAAGCGGAAGCAAAACTCAAATATATATATAAAAAAAAGGGAACTACACCAACTCCAAGACTTGGTATCGACAGTACATAAGCTTCTAATAGAGTACAAGTGCTAGAAGTAACAAAATATAATACAAATTTGCCTCCGAAAGTACAAGGAGAAACAGTATAACAGATGAGATGTAGACAAGCCTCGATCGTCAGGCGCTCACCCTAGTCTCGAAAATCCAAAAGCTGCACGAGTCTCCAACGCGATCAATGACGAAAGCTCAGCTAATATATGCACCAAAAAGTGCAGAAGTGTAGTATGAGCACCAAAACAACGGTACTCAGTAGGCATTATAGACCGACTGAGCGCATATAAGATATAAAAGCAGTAAGTAACAGATAGCAAGAAAGCAGTCACTGAAGCAATAAAGAAAGCACAAGGAGCTAGCACCGAGAATAGACAACCAAAAGCCACAAGTAAAACATGCAAGCACAGAAAATATGATTACACAGAATCACAGGTGAAGGAAAGAAGAACACACCTGAAGTCCTTGTACAACAATATAAGTAAGTAGAGAGAGAGAGTTGAGAAAATGGCGGTATACCGGTAACCTCAAGTAAAAGAAAATGACGGAAAGCAATCCAACATACTCAAAATGGAATCAACAAGTATAAGGAAATCATAACACCAATCCAATCACATGATAGCATAACCAGAGAAACACCTCACAAGTACAACCCTAGAATGACATAACTAGACCACAATAACCGAGAGATACCACTCAACTTGCCACAAGAATGGAACCAGAATCTCACACTCTGCTCAGAAGGCCACACAAAAGTGCCTCAATAAGATAGGACTCCCTAGCCCTCTCAATAATCAGACATCCCACATCTGAAGCCTCAACATGTTAACCATCACTAACCGAGTGCCAAGACAAGCTCTAAATAAAGACATGAGTAAATATAGTCTACCTACAGTCCCAACGGCTTCCCATACAACCGAGGAACACAAACAAGTGAAAATAAACTCTCCGGCATCCCATACTACCGGAGCGTACAATCTACAAATAACAAACAAGGGTGGAATCAATGCATGATATGATATGATGTGACAGTAACCGGTATGTTCCCCCTATGGTACCCCGCAGGTCCGTATAGAGGCGAGACCCATGGAAGGCTCTTTCCCGTATACTTCTCCTCTAACACCCCCCCTCCTGGCACGCTGCGTCGGCCCGTAGCATGTGGCCCAGGAACGACAGGGGTCCATGGAGGTCTACCTCTCGACCACATACAAAAACTCAGTATCAAGACATGTCATCTGGAAGCAAGTCTGGGAATCGAATATGCATGCCCAGACCCCGTACAGGACTAAAGTAGTAGAAAATGCCTCAAAAATCCCTCCAAGGGCGCCCGGGCGTAACCGAGTCTAAAACTATAGTAAATCAAGTGTAGTGCTCCGCCCCGCAGAGACTAGTATCAGTAATAAAATCAAGTATGGTGCTCTGCCCCGTAGAGACTAGTATCAGTAATAAAATCAGTGCGAAAACATCCAAAAATCCCCTTTTCTATCATCAACGGTACCAGAAACGGGCCCCTGGGGCAATGCAAATTTAGGAAAACTGTCTGTAGTGGCTCGCAGCCAAAACTGTAGTAAAACATGCATGGAAAAATCTGTTTCATGGATGATATGCTCGCACACAAATATAAAAGTAGCCCAACGACTCACAACAACTCCTATCAGCCCTGCACAGGCCCAACAGCTACTCAGCAGACATAACCAGCCTAAAAGGATCATCTCTATATCCGGGTCTCGTGGACATTCCCCAAATAACCCACCATCTATGTTCCAGAGTCAATACAAGGCTACACAGGACCACAAGGGTAATATACAATACTACGTGAATACTACAAACAACGTATGAATTAACGGAAGAACAAGGCAGACAAGATCTCGGGTACCAACCTATAATAACCCACCCAAGGATGTTAATGAATGCAGTTATAGCCTATATAGGCAGAGTCTAGGTAGGGAAAGCCATAACCTACCTATCATTCTATGACTAGCTGCGGGAACGACATCGTTCAGGCTTGAACTGCTCCGGGAAGCTCCGAATCACACAAAAATACTTTCAACTGAAGCCCCAAAGGCGTCTCTATGAAGCCTGACCAACCAAGGTAATGGACCAATTTCTAGAATCGACAAAGCTGCAAGAACGAGCCATAGCCAATTGATAAGGTGTTAGTGTCACACTCGCGACCAGCCAACTCCAGAGCATAAAATGAGGCCAATAAAAATAATAAATGACAGCTAAATCCAACAACAATATATTAACCATATCTCAAAAGGAGCGACGAGCTCCCGAGGCACTATTTCAAGGCGTACTTCACGTTGTTCAATCCAATCACTATCGTAGGCGATCCCAAAAAGAATCACACAAATTTACCAATCCCTCCAGCACCTTACCACAACCAGTACACTAAAACAATAACCAACATAATAAGATAAAGGGGCTGTCCAAAGCCACAATATCCAAAACACCACTTCGTGGCTCAGAAAGTTGTAAAAATAATACTAGCACATGTAATTACGAAGGAGGATCGTAGGAGAGAGACTTCTTGGACAAAAATATTCAACATCCCATGCAAAATAACCTGCCTCCTCGCAGGAACAACAACCGGATCCAAATTCACCAAGAAACTACTACAAGATATCAAAAACAATAACTTTTCATAACTAGAAGCTTAAAATCTTGATCCAACAAATAGATAAGTGTACGGGATCCATACCTCGTTAATATAACTCCGTAGCTACTGCCAAATACTCAGAAAACACCTGCTAGCTCGCTGACACAACACCCATGGAGATACACTTTGAAATCGACGGGAAAAACTATACCAAAATGACGAGCTATCTCCGTAGCGCAACTTCCGCTAAAAACTTCCGAATTGAAAGGATCAAAGTCCATGGAGTATTTAGGGGCTTTCCCTCTGATTTTGTATGAATTTTGGTGATTTTGATGAGTTAAAACGAAGCTGAAACAACCTCTATAAAGCAAAACCCACATAGGATGTGGGGCCTACCTTGACGTTCCTGCTTGCGCAGTCTTATGAAAATGCGAATATCTCTCTATTCTGAAGTCGTATGGACGAACGGTTTAGTGCGTTGGAAACTAGACTCGTAAACCTTCGAACACCGACCATATCTATTATTAGTAGGAAGGTAAAAAAACTAGATTTGATTGACAATATTTCTCTGTAAATTTCTCCCTTGCACCCGTTACCCGAATTCACGCGAGCAAAGGTATTAATGACGAGGAAGGCCTTTTTGTTATGCTACTAATACTTGCTCTGCTTTCAAATGCCCTTTTTTATCGAATATTTTTTGGATTCTTTATTTTATTTTTTATTTTTTATTTTTATTAAGTTCAACTAATTTCATGTATATTGGGGGCCCACTAATTCTTTATAGATTGGGAGAAACACCCCAAGACATTTAACCCAAATTTAAAGAGAATTCCATAAAGGAATTTACAATAACTTTTTCCGACTTTTGTTTCGCAACTTACTTGACTTCAAAACTTATCATACGACCATTTTGCGATTATAATACCTCATAACACATCCTTCTTAGTATCTTAGACACTATTAATCTTACCTCGAAGGTACGAGTTAATTTAAACCTTTCAAATGGGCGAGGTGTTACACGAGGCATTTCTTTAACTCAAACTTTTGCGTAAGGGATTCCTTTGACCTAGAACCTTGGTTTAATTCTTTGATATTACCAAGAGCGTTGACTGAAGTCAACGATTTCCAAAGTTGAAGCTCTAAAATAAGGGACGACCATAAAGACCAAATAAACGGCCTGGGCACCGAACTGTCGATCCCAACAAGCCATAAATGACTTGGGGCCGCTACAGGCAAGCTCTAACGGTACAAGAAAGGCAAAAATGCGTAAATGACCAGAAGGGTCATTACAATAAACCCCCCCTTAAACTTGGCAGCACAACTTACTTTAGCACTTAAACTTTACGGGTAATTAAATACCCACTAACAATTTTTAAGAGATTAAATACCACCTTAAAAATACAATACCAGTCTCACAGTGACAAGTGTATTACACACGCGCTACATCACTGCCAAATCAGCACCACGTAATTGCCACGTCAAAAAATATTTTTTTAAAAAAAGTGGCCCCACTAATGTATATATATTATAATAAAATTAAAAAATAATAACCACCCCACCCCCACCCCTTTTCTTCTTCTTGTCCAAACCCCCGTCACTTTCTCCTTCTTCAACCATCCCTCCCCCACCCCCACCCCTACCCGCCTACTCCATTTTTTCTTCTCCAAATCCATTTGTTTCTTGTTATTCAACTCTCTCTCCCATCTCCATCATAGCAATTATCCTAGGTACAAGAATCAAGTGATAAGAATAAAACATATAAATTTTCAAAACTCAAATGCATAAAATTAATGAATAGTAAAAAAGTTTGTAACAAATAGAGAGTTATATTCTACGCATTAGCAATTATACTTTGCTAAATAATTAAATGATAATATAAAACGCATAAAATTTTAAATTCACAGCTTTTTATCCATGTTTTTCTTCTTTTTTGAGAAAATTGATGAAGTATGATAAAGATGGGTGGAAGATTAGAAGAAGAAGAAAGAGAGTGGAATAGGTTCAAAGAAAGTTGAAGAAGAAAGGGGTGAGGGGCGGAGATAATTTTTTTTTTTTCTTAAAATTATTGAAGAAGTGCAGGGGTGGGGGTTTGGGAGATTTGAACAGAAAGGGGGAGGGGGGTTATGCAGGAGAAAGTGGGGTGGAGGAGGTCCGATGAGACAGGGGAGGTGAGGGTATTTTTCTTTTATTTTTTGATTTTTATTATATATATTATAATATTAATAGACCTTTTTAAAATTAAAAAATATATGTAAAAAGCGCCTTAATTTATTTTTTCTTTTATTTTTATGCCACGTCAGTATTAGATATGAAATTTAATCACTTGAAGGTTATTAAGGGGGGTATTTAATTGCCAGTGAAGTTTAAGTGCTAAAGTAAGTTGTGCCGCCAAGTTTAGAGGGTTTTGAGAGAACGTTAAGATACTTAGCACCTCAACACGTTATAATAATTACGGTAATACTTATAAAAAAAAACCAATATATAAATTTAGTTCATTGTCTAAATTTGTTAACAATAACTTTTGTCATTATTTAGTTATTTACTTTATTTATTTTATGAATTTATCAAAATCATAAATACCCTCACATAATCTCTGGTATTCTCATGTATGCATTTGTTTTAGATAATATTTGTAGTTGATATTTTCTTAGTGCTTTACTTATAACTCAAATAATGATTTTAAATTACTTATATTTTATTTTTAATATAATAATTAAGTTTTAATATTAATTATTGATATTACTTACATATGATATTTCCCTCTCTCTTATTTCTTCCCCTAATCTCTCTCATGTTTCCCTCTCTTTTATTTCTTCCCCTAAAATCTCTCCATTATTGCGTATCTCTCCTCCACTTTTTCACTCCCTTTCCAGATTTCTCGGTACTTTCGTGTCGGTGAGACATAGTTATTCTTGAGAACATGAAATCAAATTAAAAAAAATAAATAACAACTCTGATAGATATGAAAGTCCAATGAAAGTGACGAGAAAAGGTTACGACGTCTTTATCAATAAAAAACTTTCAAGATGGAGATTAACTTTGCTTTCAAAATTTTGATGCTAGCAATTGCAAATGCTTTGCATGGTCAAGAGTTGGGGAACTCTCAAAACTTTTTTGGTGTGTGCATTCTCCGCCAAATCTATTTAGGACGAAGTTTAAGTGTTTTAAAAGATTTTTCTGAAAACTTGATGGAGAAGAAGAGTACCATGTATACTTTCTTGTATATATTGTGAAGTATCATGTATACATTTTGATACATATTTCATAGATTAATAAATATACATTCAAATATACATCTTGTGAGATAATAGACACATACTCAGTTATACATATTATGTAATAATAGATATACGTTCGGATATATATATATATATATATATATATAGACTATAAAAACTTGCAAATATACATATTGTGAAGACATCTGCAGTTATGTATACAAATGATAAGAATGTATAAAATGTAGTGCATACATAAGTAGTGCTGGTGAGCCCATATTTTATTAACTCGTACATTATAGGGAAAAGTATATTAAATGAACTAAAAAATTAAAGTATTTACACCCACATACTCCCTTTTATATTAACTTTGAAAATGTCCAAGGGGGTTCAAAAGTCCGGAACCTAAATGACAAGAAAAAAGATAAAAAGTAACCAAAATATCACTTGTTTTTAAAAAGTAACATAACTATATATAACACACTAAATTAGTGCGCTATACGGGATTTAACTAACAACCTACGTTAAATTCTGTTACCCAATTTTTTAAAAAAATTACATAGCGCACTAAAAGAGTGTGCTATACAGTTATAAAAATATGAGAAAACTACGTGGTATGACATACTTAAGCTCTTAATTATAATCCATAACAACACTTTCAAAAAATTAATGTCCACAACAATGTAGCAATATTTTGACCAAGCTCACTCATAACTTCAAATACAATTAGAAGAGTTGATTACCCTTCCTAAAATAACGCTCAAATAATCACCTTCCCTTTTCAATCAAACCTCTCCCCACAATCCCTATATTCTCGTCATTACACTCAAAACTGATTTTTCCACGTTTTTAATTTATTTCATACCAAAATTAAAGTGTCTTCCACAAATTCAAGTAACCTCCATTATCAGTTATTGCAAGTTTTTCTTTCATAAATATATTTCTTACGGTAATTGTATTTTAATCGATTTCATTTACTTTTTCTCAATTTTCCATTGTTTACTGGATCTACTGTTCATATTAAGATTGGAGGTATGCTTTAATGGCTGAAGATACACCAACTAAAAGATTTACGAGAGGTATGCTTTAATGGATGACTATGTATCTTTTTTCAATTTTGGTATTTCTCAAGCAAATACAAATGTAGGATCTGCTGCTGCTGCTGCTCAAGTGAAAAAGCCAGTACAAGAGTTTAGATGCAAACATAAGAATGATTCAGTAAAAAATGCAGAATTATTGAAGCAAATAGCCAAAAAAAAAAAGACGACATACATTCTTCACCAACTTTCAATAAAGGCGACAAAACAGTAAAAAAGGAAAGCTAAAGATATTGCATCTGCTAGCAAGAATTTGGGAAAAAAGTTCGAAAAAGCTTATGAATCTGAATCTGGTGGAGAAGATGGTGGATTTGTATTTTGTACAGAAATTTATTGTATTTGTATTTAATCGATTCAATACAAATACATGTTGTTCTACCTCTCCACACGAGAATGTATATACATTCTCTAGACAAATACAAATTCAAGTGTCTTTCTGACTGCTATTACATATGTATCAACACAAATTTTTTGAAATTCAAATGTATTTATATGTACTTAACACACAAACATATCAAATATATTTGTATTCAAATACAAATAAAAATATATTTTTATTGGTTGTTCTAGCAGACACAATTTTTGAAAAACTCAAATGTATTTGTATGTGTTTGGATGGGTCTGGTATAAGTACTTAACATACAAACATATGAAATGTATTTGTATTAAAATACAGATACAAATACATTTTTTTAGGTTGCTCTGGCATATGCATTATTTGTATTCTGACATACACAATTTTTGAAAAATTCAAATGTATTTATATGTGTTTGACTGGGTCTGGTATAAGTACTTAACATACTAACATATCAAATGTATTTGTATTAGAATACAAATACAAATATATTTTTTCAGGTTGCTCTTGCATATGCATTATTTGTATTCTGGCAGACACAATTTTTTGTTAAACTCAAATGTATTTTTATGTGTTTGGCTGGGTCTCTGGAATAACTACTCAACACACAAATATATGAAATGTATTTGTATTAGAATACAGATTGCAAAAATATCTTGTTGTCTTGATCTTGAAAGTTTTTCTCGATTTGTATTTGAATGATGAAGCTCAAAATCTATAATTTGATGGAAGAATTCAAAATTCAGATTCAAGTTCAACAATTTGTTGAATGGTTTTCCTCCAAGTTCCCCTTTTGGAATGGAATCTCCTAAATGGACCATGATTTATGGAATGAATTAAAATCATTAAAAATCCTTTCCTTTTTAAATGGTAACAGTCACCTAAAATAACTCTTCTACCTCAATATGTATTTGTATTTGACATATTAATTTCAGCCGTTAAATATAATTAAAATAGCAATATTTTTCCATTTTAATTGTTGTCGCCTGTAATTCCAAAAGAGCTGCTATCTCCTCCTTAATTATGGGCTCACGTTTGCTATTTATGAAATTTTCTCTAAAAATAAACCTTAGACATTATAAGGAGTTGGGCTTTGTGTTTTTGTTGAAACTTGTGTTTCTTTTATTTATTTTTGTTAATAAAATAAAATGACCCTCTAACATGATGTCTTAGTTGTATAAAACCAAAAAAAAAAATCCATTAAATTTTCTTTATTAAATTATCTTATCTTATATAATAAAAGTTTGTGTAAAATTATTTTTTAAAACAATAAAAATATAATCTTTAGATTATGTTTTTAAAAATTAAATTTAATTTTTTTTTAAGACAACTGAAAATATGATTTAGCTTAAATTGTTATGAAAAATAATATACACACCGTATAAATCTAAGCGTCTTATTTTTTTAAAAGAAAATAATTATAATGATTTATTTTCTAAGACAATAAAAAATATAGTAAGACTTAGCTTATGCTTACTAAAAAAATATACCATTCGTATCAATTTAAGTGTCTTATTTTTTTTTCTGTCTTAAAAATTATATATTTTTTGTTATCTTAAAAAATAAATTATTATAATTATTTTCTAAAAAAAAGGTAAGACACTTAAATTGATACGCTAAATCTTATATCTTTTGTTGACTTAGAAAATATCTTGTTTATTTTTTAGAAAATGAATTATTATAATTATTTTTTATCAAAAAAAAAAGAAAAAGAAAGTGAGACACTTAAATTGTACAGAGGGTATATTTTTTTCCATATCAATTTAAGCTAAATTATATATTTATTATTGTCTTAGAAAATAAATTATATAATCATTTCTAATGAAAAGTAAAACACTTAAATTGATAGAAGGGATATTATTTTTCGTAAGCATAAGTCTTATATTTTGTTTTCTTAGAAATGAAATTATTTTTAAAAAAAATGTAAGACACGTAAATTGATACCAATAGTGTTTTTCTTTTATAAGCATAAGCTATGTGATATAATTTCTGTTAAAACATACTCTATGATTTTTTCATAAGCATAAGTGTAACAATTTAAGCTAAATCATATTTTGATTATTTTAGAAAATAATTATATATATATATTTTTAAAAATATTTAAATTGGTACGAAGAGAATATATATTTTTAAATATAATCTAAAGATTATATTTTTATTGTTTTGAGAAATAATTTTACACAAATTTTTATTATATTAGATTAAATAATTTATTAAAGAAAATTTAATGGAAAACTTTTTAGTTTTTTATTTTTGGTTTTATACCACTAAGACATCATGTTAGTGGGGCATTTTATTTTATTAACAAAAATAAATAAAAGAAATACAAGTTTCAACAAAAACACAAAGCCCAAGACTCCTTGTAATGTCTAAGGTGGAGATGATATTCTTATAACTGCATAACATACTTTTTTAGTGTGGTATGTAATTTTTTTTTAAAATCAAATAACAAAATTTAACGGAGGTTGTTAGTCAAATCTCGTATAGCACACTTAATTAATGCGCTATGTATAATTATGTTACTTTTTAAAAACATGTGATATTTCAGTTGCTTTTATCTTTTTCCTTGTCATTTAAGTTTCGGACTCCACAAAAGATTTACCCGAGATACTCCATATTCTTCTCATGTGAACGTGCTTTTTTTGTCCTTTCATTTAATGCATTTGTACTTTAACTTTTTATTTTTTCTCCCATCAGTAATTGTTTTTGTCTTTTTTTATATATTATTTCATTCGGACTTTTGTCCTTTTTTCATTTTTTTTTATCCTTTGTCTCATTTTATATTTATTTTCTTTTAATTTTATTTTGTTTTCTTCTTTTTTTGTCCGTTTTTTCTCTTTCTTTTTCTTTTTTGGTTAGTTATCTTCTCTTATTTTTCCCCCTTTTTTTCTATATTTTTACCTTTTTAAACAAACAAAAATAAATTAAAAAGACAAAAATATTAACTAACTATTTTTATATTAATAAAAATAAAATAATAAAATAACTAGACTATAATAAGAAATTTTAAAAAATATATTAAAGTCCACTATCTTGTTTATTAAAATCTAAATTAGTCAAGTATATATATTTTTTTTATTTTACAAATGGAAATAAAACAAATATGTCACGACCCAGACCGTCGTGAGTGGCACCCACCCAACCCCCGGATGAGCGAACCAATAGAGTTCAACCCTTTGCCTAGACTAACAATCTAAAACCAGCAAAATAGAAGTAAACTAGCAATTTAATAAGTAAGAACTATAGCATAAATATCATCCTGTAGAAAATCCCCCTAGGAACTGAAAGTCGCACTACCAAACATTACTACCAATATCTAGAATACGGGGATGCAACTCCAAAAGAAATACGGAAAGAGTTTTAAAACTGAAACAAGTGGGCTGAAACTCTAGAGACAAATCCAAGGTAGCTTGATCAAGCAGCTAACCCTTGAAGTCATAAATCGCCGGTGCTATAGATGAGGTCGCGTCTCAGCCGCTGCAAGATTTCCTGTACTCACCAAAAGGAAAGCAAGTGCAATATCAGTACACCACCATTGTGTACTGGTAGGATCATCAACCAGTTTTCAAATAAACAGTGTACAAACAGTACGAAAATATCAAGTAAAAGGTATGTAAGACATGCAATAATATCAACAGACATACCTAGACTACAAGTCTCTACTTAGCTTGTCCCCGCATGAAATCCACCACTTATACTCTAAGCCACAACCATATACCAATAACTATACCTTCTCGTCTAGCCCGGACCCATCCTGGGATCCCCTCTAGACAACACAAAATGTCAATTAACAACCCGGCCTAAACCAAGACCAAACACAACAGTTACACAGAAATTCCCGACCACTCAGGGACCACAAAACCAATAACACATTTCAATAAGCAGCCCGATCCACTCACGGAACTAATATCAGTTATGCAACACAATAATAAAAATGCAATGGTGCAACGAAAGTAAATCCGTACCAGGCGTGGTTCCCGAGCCAACCGTTAGTATTCTTGTACCAGGCGTGGTACCCGTGCCAACCATTTATTATACCCGTACATAGCATGGTACCCGAGCCAACCATTAGTATACATGTACTAGGCATGGGACCCGAGCCAACCGAATGTCAACAACTCACAGTCAAATAGATGATCAAACAACTTGTAAACCAACAAGCAACACCCTTCAATCACAGACTGTAAAGCAAGAACCTTAGACATTCTACACAACTCCCCTAAACAATGTAATTCATACAAGCACTTAGATATGAGTACAAGAGTATACAACATTCACAGAAATCATAAGCCATCACCTACCTTGAAATGAGCCAAGCTCTATTCAACCCGAGCTTTCCCGTGTTCCGGATTCCTCTCTCATTATTGGTCTAAAATAACACACAAGTACATACAATTAACACACAAGGCTTGCACAGTACCTGGATTACACCGAATCCCCAAACCCCAGGCCACCCATGATCATCCCACCCTTTTCCTGGGCTTTTCCGCCATTAATTCACCTACTTCTATCATTTTTATGAATAAAAATAGAGAATTTAACAACCTATGATCATAATAACGTACTTTTAACAATGTCCAAGAACATTCATGCTTGGAATCACTTTCCTTCCCCGGATTCTACCATTCCTAGGTCATTCCAACCTTTTCCCAAGTTCCCTTCTAGCAATTCTACCGCATAGGAAACATAGTACAAAGATTGAGGAGTAGAAACCTTACCTTAGGGAAGAAATTCGAAGGAAAAAAGAGGAAAATCGCCTGGAATTGCCTAGCCCTTCTCCCAAAATGAAGTTGTAAAAATTGAATATTTTGGGAAATGTTTCTACATTAAAATCCCATCTGCCCGCTATAGCGATCCCCGCTCCGCTATAGTGATCCCTCTATAGTGGACAACTCCCGCTATAGTGGTCTTAAGCGGTGTTGACCGCCTTGACCATCGCTATAGCGATAATTTCCACCGCTATAGCGGAGGCCGCTACAGCAGACGGTTTTGCTCATCATGGATAGAATGTCCAGAAATCTCCTAGTTTTGGCCATTTTACAAACATTTGCTTCCCCCGACAACCCAAAACAACCCCTTCACATCAAACGCGGTTTCGGGAGTTCTACTTATCCAAATTCAATTCCAAAAAGTCCCCCGGGCTCCTTTATGTCTTGGATACGCGAAAGACTAGCTTAACATAAGACACATAAACCAATCCTTACCTAGATTCCCTAGACTCCACCTCGCTCTAAAACTGGCAGAGGCTAGCCTAGCCCAGAATTTCAAACTCTCAAACCCTGAGTTTTCTAACTCTAAAACTTGGCACAATTGGACTACCCATAACGATGGACCCGATCGTTACAACAGATACCAATTTACCTATCGTTCATCCCCGAATGATTAAACCCAAAATTATGGAACTAAAAGGAGGGAAGTGTAGTACCTGAATCCTCAAATAGTTGAGGGTACTTGTCCCGCATGTCCTTCTCGGTTTTCCAAGTGGCTTCTTCAACCGGATGATGCTTCCACTGAACCTTCACTATATCGATCACCCTTGTCCTCAACCTTCGGACATCCCGAGCAAGAATCAAAACTGGTTCCTTTTCATAATGAAGATCCTTATCGAATAGTACCTCATCCCACTTGATGATGTAATGCCCATCCCCATGGTATCTCTTAAGCATGGACATGGAATACCGAATGGACGCTCGACAAACTAGGTGGTAGTGCTAACTTGTAAGCCACTGGCCCCATAATTTCAAGAACTTTAAACGAACCAATGAACCGAGGGCTAAGCTTGCCCTTATTACCAAACTGCATAACCCCTTTTATTGGTAACACCTTCAACAATACCTGTTCACCAGCCTGAAAGTTCATGTCCCGAACCTTGCGATTTGCATACTCCTTTTGCCTGCTTTGAGCAGCCAACAACTTGGTCTGAATGCCCCTTACTTTTTTCTGCGCTTCCTTCACTATGTCTATGCCCAGAGGCTCTACATCGCCTTCCTCAAACCACCCAACCGATGATCTGCAGTTCCTCCCATACAATGCCTCGAACAGTGCCATGTCAATACTGGAGTGGTAGCTATTATTGTACGAGAATTTGCACAATGGTATAAACTGGTCCCAATGACCCCCGAAGTCTATCACACATGCTCTCAGCATGTCCTCCAATACCTGGATCATCCTTTCTGACTGACCATCAGTCTGAGGATGGAAAGCTGTGCTAAAAGTGAGTTGTGTACCCAACTCTTCATGTAACCTGCCCCAAAACTTAGAAGTAAACTGCATACCTTTGTCTGAGATGATGGACAAGGGCACTCCATGTAGTCTCACAATCTCCTTCACGTAGATCTTAGCCAATTGCTGCAAATTGTAATCTACCCTGACCGGAATGAAGTGAGCAAACTTGGTCAGCCTGTCAACAATGACCCAAATTGAGCCATACTTCCCTAATGTCTTGGGAAGACCCACCACGAAATCCATTGCTATCCTTTTCCACTTCCACTCTCAAATTGGCATTCTCTGAAGTAGTCCTGCAGGTCTCTGATATTTGTACTTTACCTGCTGATAGTTCTGACCTTTGGACACAAAATCAACTATGTCCCTTTTCATTCTGGGCCACCAGTAATGCTGCCTCAAGTTCCTGTACATTTTAGTCACACCCGAGTGAATTGAGTACCGCGAACCATGAGCTTATGTCAAGATTTTCTGAATCATATCATCTACCCGAGGAGCACAAATCCTCTCTATGAAATGCAACACTCCACCAGAGTCTAGGATAACGTCTCTGGACTCCCCGGATATTGCCTTACCTTGCAACTTACTCAGTTTTGGATCCTAAAACTGTTTCGCCTTTATTTACTCTATGAAGGTGGCTCTGACCTCAATGCTGGCCAATAACCCACCTTGATCTGAAACTCCCAAGTGCATGAACTTGGCCTCCAAAGCCCGAATTTCCTTAGCTAATGGTTATTTGGACACCCCCAAACAAGCCAAGCTACCCATGCTAACAGTTTTCCGGCTTAATGCGTCTGCCACCACATTAGCCTTACTCGGATGGTACTGAATGGTCACATCATAGTCCTTTAGTAGCTCCATCCACCTTCTCTGCCTCAAATTCAAATCCTTCTGAGTGAATACGTGCTACAGACTGCGATGATCTGTGAATACCTCACACTTGACACCATAAAGGTAGTGTCTCCAAATTTTTAATGCAAAAACCACCGCTGCCAACTCTAAGTCGTGAGTCGGGTAATTCCTCTTATGCACCTTCAACTACCTGGATGCATAGGTTATCACATTCCTATCCTGCATCAACACAGCACCCAAACCAGAATATGAAGCATCACAGTAAACAACAAAGTCTTTACCTTCAATCGGTAAGGACAAAATAAGGGATGTGGTCAAAAGTGTCTTGAGCTTTTGGAAGCTCTCGTCACACTTGTCGGACCACACGAATGGTACATCCTTCTGTGTCAGCCTTGCCAGGTGTGTAGCAATGGAAGCAAAATTCTTAACAAACCTCCGGTAGTACCCCGCGAGCCCAACAAAACTCCTCACCTCTGTCACAGAGCTAGGCCGAACCCAACTCTTAACTGCCTTAATTTTTTGGGGATCCACCATCACCACCACTTTCTGATACTACATGCCCCAAGAATGCCATGAAAGTCAACCAGAACTCACACTTAGTGAATTTTGCATAAAGGTTTTGGTTTCTCAAGATATACAGCATAATACGAAGATGATTAGCATGCTCCTCCCTACTAGATCAAAATATCATCGATGAACACGATAACAAAGGAATTCAAGTTGGACTTAAACACCCCATTCATCAAACTCATGAATGCTTCTGGCGCATTGGTCAAACCAAACGACATTATTAGAAACTCGTAATGTACATACTGAGTCTGAAAAGCAGTTTTCAGAATTTCCTCAGGCCTAATCTTTAACTGATGGTACCCCGACCTCAAGTCAATTTTCAAAAATACCGATGCACCCTGAAGATGGTCAAACAAATCATCTATACGGGGTAGGGGTACTTATTCCGAATGGTCACCTTGTTCAACTGCCTATAATCTATGTACATCCGCAACTACCATCTTTCTTCCTTACAAATAAAACCGGTGCACCCCAAGGCGAAGCACTGAGACGTATAAATCCCTTATCTAGGAGTTCCTGCAGCTGAGTCTTAAGTTCCCTTAACTCTGTCGGAGCCATACGATACGTAGAAATGGAAATGAGTCGAGTACCTGGCTCCAAATCGATACAAAAATCTATATTCCTGTCTGAAGGCATACCAGGGAAGTCCGCTGGAAACACCTCTAAAAATTTAGAAACCACTGGAACTGACTCAATAGGCGGGGACTCCACACTATCATCTTGGAGATGATCCAAGAAGGCTAAACACCCCCTCCCCACTAGCTTCCTAGACCAAACAAACGATATTATCTTAACTGGCTTAGGCCTGTACACACCCTCCCACTCTAGTCTATCCTTACCCGGAATCTCTAAAGCCACAGTCTTGGTGTTACAGTTCATCACAACATAATAAGGAGATAGCCAGGTCATACCTAAGATAATATCAAAATCAGTCACATCCAGAAGTACCAAGTCTACCCAAGTATGCAACCCCA
Organism: Jaltomata sinuosa; assembly: GCA_003996215.1. Classification (NCBI taxonomy): domain Eukaryota; kingdom Viridiplantae; phylum Streptophyta; class Magnoliopsida; order Solanales; family Solanaceae; genus Jaltomata; species Jaltomata sinuosa. The sequence goes on along the minus strand of QJPP01004597.1, from coordinate 108,103 downwards.
CAAACATAATAGAACAGTCATGATATACATCACTCACAATCACAGACTCTCAAAACGGGGTAGAAACATGGATAGGGGAATCATGGATATCACAAATCAAATCCATCCCCAATGCAAAAATCATAGACATATAAGAATATGTAGAATCTGGGTCAAATAATATCGAAACCATTTTATCATAGACAAAAATGGTACCTGTGATCACCGCATCTGAGGCTTCCACCTCGGTCCTTCATGGAAAAGGATAACAATGAGCTCGATCATCAATCCGGGCAACTTCACGGGCCGGCTGCACCGCACTCCTGCCTGCGCCGCCGTTCCCCCTAACTCCCCGGCCTCCCTAAAAATTACCTCGCCCACCCTGTGGATGACCCCTAACATTACTGCCTCTGCCTGCCGGGACCACTGCTCTAGTCTATTGCTGACCCTGATTACCTGCCTGCCTATGTGGACAATCCCTCTTAAAGTGGCCCAGATCACCACAATGGAAGCAACCACGGTCAAGTGCAATCCTGCTAACTGATGTATAAGACTCTCCCTGTCCTTTAGGAGCTGAAGACTGATCTCCCTGACGACCACCTGTAGTAGCTGGTAGAGATGACTGAATAGGATGGGCCGAGTAAGCCTGCTGATTCTGGCCCCTGAAATATGAACCACCATAGTTTCCCTTATTCCGGGGCTTATTGGCTAAAACCTTAGCCTGCCCCGCTTGCCTAACTCCCTCTAACTTCTTCACATAGTCCACCATATCATTAAAGCCCTTTGTTGAAGAAGTCATATGCACTGACAGTACCTGCAGGTCACTATTCAGACCCTTGATAAACAACCAGACCCGTTCCTCCTCAGACCCCAATATCTGTGTAGCAAAGCGAGACAAAGCATGGAACTTGGCCTCATAAGCCGAGACCGACATGCCACCTTGTTCTAAGTTAAAGAACTCATCTTTCTTCTGGTCCCTCAAAGTACGGGGGACGTACTTCTCTAGAAACAACACGTGGAACTGCTCCCAAGTCAGAGGAGGTAGAACAGAAGACCGACATTCAACATGAGACCTCCACCACTGCTTGGCATCACCCTGCAGCTGAAAAGTGACAAAATCAACCCCATGCTGACTTACAATACCCAACTTGTGCACCCTCTCATAGCAACAAGAGAACACCTTTTCTTTGAATGTGGTGTTACTCAATGTCTCTGGCAAAGACTCCTCTTGTGGTTGGGAGTATCTAGAGTCATTGGTAGCTGGCAGGAAGAAGTAGAATGGACAGTGAAATGGGCTAAGAAAAAATTTGGCAGCGGTAGCATCATCAGTTATTTTTTTGCTATGATTATGACTGTCATATGGCGAGAAAGGAACTTGATCAGATTTCAGCAAAGCACTTACCAACCTATAAAGATCGAGAGATAAATAACTATCTTCATTCATTTTAGGGGCAGAGATCTGAATACTTGGAAGCCGCTGCTAGAGCAATTAACTAATGTTCCTAAGATGCAACAGAAACAACTGAAGGATGGAAGCAGGAATGAACCTGTCGACCAGGGAAAATGGCGTGTAAACTGAGCACGGGATGAGTATTGGCTTATGAGAAGCTAGTTCCTTAGTTTCCTATTGTTACATAAATATTGGCTAAGGTTTACTATAATAGGTTTCTTATTGTTTTCTTTGTTGTCTTTTCTTGGAATATTGTGAGAAACAGGAGGTCAGCCCCTGTTTGGGTTTGTAATGAGGCACTTTGATAATAATAAAGTTGTTTAATTACCAAAAAAAAGAATTGACTTTGATTTTCTACCAAGTTGTTGGTTAAAGAAAACTAATGTGACTAAGATCTCTCGAGCTATGTAGCCCTCTGATCAATGGTCTCACTTCTATGCCTACCTCTCAGTGATCAAGAATGTGACAAGGACACTTTAAAAATCTGTCTTGCATTAGCCAAGCAAGGTGTTTAGGTACATCTCTGTCCTACCCATAAATCAATTTCCTATGCGGGGCGTAGACCATGCTTTACTTAACATAGTTGCATACCCTAGGCTCCCCCTCTCGAGTCACGTCTAAGATTTTTATATGTGTTCTATTAATAGCTAAGCAACAAAATATTTAATCACAAGATTATGTATATAACCCCCAAGCCATATCACGATGATGGATACCTAACAAGTCAATTCAAATTTATATAACAATCGTGTGTTTACCATAACCCCAGAATAGGGGTGTTAGCCACTCATGTTGTAGCAATAATCATAAGATAGTTTATATTCATAAAAATGTCTAATTGTCATGACCCAATTTCTTGGTCATGATGGCACCTACAATATCCCAGTAGGTGAACCAATTCCCGTAGCCTAGAACAGTTAGTAATGGGCTACTATCTAACAAATAAGTGGAAGAACAGTTAATAAGAAAAAGTAAGGGAACAAGATGAAGAGGATAAATAACAGGAATATATATATATATATATATATATATATATATATATATACATATGCGGAAGCTAAGTCAAAGACCAAAACCTGGTATCATAGTAGAGAGCTAGAACTACATACATGGAATGCAAACGATCCAAAATAATATATACAGATGTCTCCGAATTGTAATAGAGTACATAAAGCAAAAGATAAACTAAAGCTAAGCTCCGGTTGCCAAGAGCTCACCCTCAGTCTGAAGTAGTACCCAAAAGATCTCCGAGCACGAATCACAACGATCTAGCGGCGATGGCCCACGCTAGAATCTACACCAGAAGATGCAGAATGTAGTATGAGCACCAAATGCGAAGCATAAAGTACCCAGTAGGTATCATAGGCCAACTGGGCACATATAATATAAAAGCATAGTAACAGACAGAATAGAAGCAAGTAGTCACAAAAATACAAGAAAAAGATACACAAGAACTAGCCCAGTTGGACTGCAACAGAAACAACATGTAAGGCCAGCAAGTAGAATATATACACAAAAGGCACATGTGAAAGTAAGAAAAGACGCACCTGGGATCCTTGCAATAACAGTATATACATAGTAAGTTTACAAAATAGACAGTATACCAGTAACCTCAAGTGTAAGAGAAAGAGGGAAACAGTAATGACAGGCATGTTCGGAGACAGGAATCAAACTCAACTAATCATATCAATCTCAAATCCATAAACTAACAACCTAGTAGTAACAGGGAACAATTCCGTAAATAAATAACACGAGTCTACCTACAGTCCCCCGGCCACCCATACAACCTAGGAACACAAACAAGTGAAAACAAAACCCTCCGACATCCTATAATACCAGAGCGTACAATCAACAAACAACAAACAAGGGTGGAGCCTCAAACAATGAATGATATGATGCATGAAGATCTCAAGTGAAATGGTATATCTGTATGTACCCCCTCCGGTGGCGATCGGGCCCAGCAGGTAGGTTCCATGGAAGGACACTGCCCGTATACCTCTACTCTGCCGTATACCCTTCCTCTGGCACACTTAACCCGAAGCCCCAGGCCCAAACGACAAGGTCCATAGAGGTCCCGGATCCCATACTATATCTCAAAATCAAAACATGTTCTCCAGAATCGAGTCCGGGTTCAAGACAGTGGCTAAGTCTTAAATATGCCTGCCTAGACCCCGTCTAGGGTTAAAACAATGAAAAGGTGTTTAAAAAACCCTTCCAAGGGTACCGGGCACAACCGGGTCTAAAACAGTAGTAAAAATATCTCAGATGCTCGACCCGGCCAAGCCTGATATCTTTTCAAATCAGTAATAAAACTCAGCTAGCACTCCGACCCGGTCGAGTCTAGCAATAGTGGTAAATCATGATAAAACCATAATTTTAACCTTCTTTTACCCCAAGAAGATTCATTAGTTAAATCAAGCCATTTTCAGTTCATTTCTTATCGAAAATGGACCCCCGGGGTCATGCTAGGTTCAGAAAACAATCCAGTAGGCCCGAAGCCAAAACCATAGTAAAACATGGATAAATCCTCTTTATATGCATGGAAATGAATGATCAACACAAATAGCCGCCCAGCAGCTCACAATCAACCTATCAGCCCTGCACAGGCCCACATCTACTCAGGAAGCATAACCAGCCTAGAAGGATATTTCTATATCCGGGACTCGCAGACATTCCCAATAACCCACCTTCTATGTTCCAGAGTCAACAAGGCCTCACAGGACCACAAGGGTAAATAAAAATGTATTGGCAAATACTACAAGCATCGGAGGAACAAAAGTAGGCGGGCATGAACAAAGCGGTCAAGGTCTATAGTACCCACCTAATAAACCCAACTGAAGGATGCCCATTAATACAATTTTATCCTATATATGCAATGTCTAAAGCAGTTAGACCGTAACCTACTTGTCATCCGATGAACTAGCTGCGAGAACGGCGTCGTCCAGGCTCGAATTACTCCAGGAAGCTCTGAATCACAAAATACCTTCCAACGAAAGTTCAAATGCCCGTAGTTCCTTCACAGAAATTGTTCCTTACGTCCTAAGATTCACAAACACTATATATACACAGCTTATACTCACCTATAAATAGTTCATAATTAAGCTTAAATCGGCAGATTTCCCAAAAGGATCATAACTTGACAAAACATCTGTAGAACTTCTTAAAAACGATCATAAAAGAGATCCAAGATGGTTACCTTAGCAAACCAAGTGTAAATCTTGAAGAACCACCAAGAAATACCAAGTCCTATCTTCTGAAACCAGCTCCAATCGTGGCTTATCGAAGGGAAAAATGATTTTCACGTGTAGAGATCGCGTTTCTAGGCACGGAGGCAAACTTTAGCGATATAAATCACCAAAAATGCACCTTGATCACTCAAGAACTCTCTTGGAACCATCCCTTATGTTTTCTCTCTGTTTCAGAAATGTTTTGGAGTTTTAAAACGTGAATTTGAGGCTTTAAATCGATTTTTACCCGACCCTATTCGCGACCTGGTTCGCGACCCAATTTCTGCCAGACAGTCCGCGGTAAAACAATCATAATTCTTTACTCAGAGATCGGTTTGACGTGAGGTTTTGTGCGTTGGAAACTAGATTTGTAGACCTTCGATTTCGTAGTCGGGGGACTTCTAACTCTTTATATATTGAGAGAAAAGCTCTGAGACATTTGACCCAAAGTTCAGAAAATTTATTAAAGAAACTTACGATTACTTTTGCCGACTTGCTTGACTTCAAAACTTATCATACAACCATAAAGACCAAACAAACGGCCCGAAAACCAAACTACCAGTCTCGACAAGCCTTAAATGACTTGGGGCTGCTACATGCAATCTCTAACGGTACAACAAAGGTGAAAACGCATAAATAACCAGAAGGGTCATTACATCATCCACTACTAAAAAGGAATTTCGTCCTCGAAAGTCAAGGATAAGGAAGTACCTGAAAGCTCAAATAGCTACGGATACTGAGCTCACATATCTCTCTCGGTCTCCCAGGTAGCCTCCTTATCTAGATGGTGCCTCCACTGAACCTCAATAATCGATATCTCCTGAGACCTCAATCTCCTGACATCTCTGGAAAAAATAGCTACCGGTTCCTCAACAAAGGCTAAATTCTCATCCAATTGAACTGAATCCCACTGCAACACATGAGACTCGTTTGGAACATATCGGTGCAACATCAACCTTAAAACATCAGAGGCAAAGCTAACTGATAAGAGGCAAAGCTAACTGATAGCAACACTACCAACCTTCTAGAGAATCTCGAACAGCCTAATGTACCCGGAGCTAAGCTTGCTCCGCCTACCAAATATCATCATGCCTTTCATGGGCGATACACAGAGAAACACCAAGTCACCAACACTAAACTCCAAGGCTCAAAGCCTACGATCAGCATAACTCTTCTGCCTACTCTGAGCTGCCCGAAGTCTGTCCTGAATCATTCGAACTCAGTCTAAGGAATCTTGAAGAAAATTTTACTCTGTGTCCTAGACTCAAAACCATCAAACCAACCAACTGGTGATCTGCAATGCCTAGCATATAAAGCCTCAAATGGTGCCATGCCAATACTCGAATGAAAACTATTATTATAAGCAAATTCTGCCAAGGGCACAAACTGATCCCAAGAACCTCCAAAATCAAGAACAAAGGCCTGAAACATGTCCTCCAGGACCTGAATGGTCCTCTCGAACTGGCCATCTATCTGAGGGTGGAAAGCAGTACTGAGCTGAACCTCTGTACCTGAATCTCGCTGAATAGCTTTCCATAACTGAGATATGAACTGAGTGCCATGATATGAAATGATAGAAGCTGGGACCCCGTGCAACTGAACAATCTTGCGAAGGTAGATCTGAGAAAACCTCTCTGCACCATAAGAAGTCTGAATCGGCAATAAATGTGCTGACCTACTCAGCCTATCAACAACTACCCATATGGAATCAAACTCATGATAAGTACGAGGCAAACCAACAACGAAGTCCATAGTAATCCCTTCCCACTTCCATTCAGGAATGGGAAATCACTACATCAAACCACCAGGTCTCATGTGCTCGAACTTCACCTGCTGACAGTTCAAGCACCAAGACACAAACTCAGCTATATCCCGCTTCATACCACTCCACCAGTAAGGCCGTGTCAATTCACTATACATCTTTGCTGCGCCAGGATGAATGGAGTATTTCAAACAATGGGCCTCGTGAAGTATCAACTGAATCAAGTCACCAACCCTCAAAAGACAAAGTCGACCATCGAATCTCGGAATACCATCAAAACCTAAAGTAGCCCAGTTGTCCTCTCCCCGAACTACCTGATCAGGCAGGTCACACAAACCCTGATCCTCAAACTGTCAGCTCTAAATCTGATCAACTAGAGTGGAAGAAACCTCAACACTGGCAAGAACTCTGCTAGGATCTGACAAGTCAAGCCTAACCAAACGGTTAGCCAAGGACTGGATATCCAAGGCCAACGGTCGCTCGAAAACTGAAAGAGAAGCTAGGCTACCCATACTCACTGCCTTCTGGCTCAAGGCATCTGCTACCACATTCGCCTTACCCGGATGATACAGAATAGTGAAGTCATAGTCCTTCAGTAGCTCGATCCATTTTCTCTGCCTCGAGTTCAGCTCTCGCTGACTCTTGATATACTGAAGACCATGATGATCAGTAAAGATCTCACAGTGAACCCTATATAGGTAATGCCTCCAGATCTTAGGCGTGAAAACTACCGCCGCCAACTCTAAGTCATGAGTGGGGTAGTTGCGCTCGTGAACCTTCAGCTGCCTCAACGCATATGCTATCACTCCACCCTGCTGCATTAACACAAATCCAAGACCAACCTCAGAAGTATCATAATACACGGAGAAGCTCAGACCCTCAACTAACAAGATTAAAACTAGTGTTGAAGTCAATAAGGCCTTAAGCCTCTGAAAGCTATCCTCGCACTTATTCGACCACTGAAATGGGACATCCTTCCTAGTGAGCATAGTCAAGTGTGCTGCTATGGAAGAAAATCCCTGAACACCATCTGTAGTAACCTGCTAACCCAACAAAGCTGCGGACCTCAGTAGCAGTAGTAGGTCTAGGCCATTCACAAACTGCTGAAATCTTTCCCGGATCAACCCTAATCCCATCCTAAGACACCACGCGCCCCAGGAATGAAACTGACTCAAGCCAAAACTCGCACTTTGAAAACTTGGCATAAAGTCGATGATCTCTCAAAGTCTGTAGTATAATCCTCAAGTGCTGCTCATACTCATCTCTACTATGTGAGTATACCAAGATGTCGTCTATGAAAACTATCACAAATAAGTCCAAATACGGGACAAGCACCCTGTGCATCAAGTTCATAAAGGCTGCGGGGAAATTAGTCAACCCAAAAGACATCACCAGGAACTCATATTGGCCATAACGTGTCCTGAATTCTGTCTTAAGGATGTCCTCCACCCTAATCCTCAACCGATGGTAGCCGGACCTCAAATGAATCTTCAAAAACACGACTGAACCCTAAAGCTGATCAAATAAGTCATCAATCCTCAGCATCGGATACCTATTCTTCTCTGTCACCCTTTTCAGCTATCGATAATCAATACACATCCGCATCGACCCATCCTTCTTCTTCATGAAGAGAATAGGAGCACCCCAAGGCAACACACGCGGTCTAATAAATCCCTTAGCTAACAGATCCTGGAGTTGTTCCTTAAGCTCCCTCAACTCAGCTGGAGCCATAAGGTAGGGAGAAATAGAAATGGGCCTGGTGCCCGGCTCTAACTCAATAGAAAAATCAATATCTTTCTCAGGTGGAAGGCCTGGCAGATCAATAGGGAACACATCTAGGAAGTCCCTAACTATAGGAAAAGACTCAGGAGATGGAGAGTCAACACTAGCATCTCGGACATATGCTAGATAAGATAAACACCCACGGGAAATCAACTTCCTAGCTCGAAGACAAGAGATGATCCCAGATGGTGCATGAATAATAGAACCATGCCATACGACCGAGGATACACCGGGCACGACTATAGTAACGGTCTTGGCATAACAATCTAAAACCACACAGGAGGGAATAACTAGTCCATGCCCAGTATCACATCAAAATCTAACATATCGAGTATCATCAAATCACCCCAAGTCTTCAAATCACCAACAGATATCACACAAGATCTCACAATCTGATCCACTACTAAAGAATCTCCTATAGGGGTCAAAACAGAAACATCAACAGATAATGGCTCACTAGCTAACCCTAAAAAAGGCAGAAAGTAGGCAGACACATATGAACAAGTGGATACAGGATCAAATAAAGCCATGGCAGACTGATGGCATACAAAAATCATACTTGTGATCACAGCATCTGAGGCCTCTGCCTCCGGTCTCCCTGGGACCGCATAGAACTGACGATAACCTCCACCTGCCCGATTGCCATCCCTACCACCTGCTCATCCATGCGGAGCACCACCTCTACCCTGATGACCACTTCATCTAGCCAGAGGCTGAACTACTCGTAAAGGCTTGGCCGACTGAACTGTACCCTACTGGGGGTCATCTCTAGCAAAATGACCAATCACACCACAAGTAAAACAAGCCCTTGGCAGCCTACTCGATCGAGATGAACCATCAGGTCCCATATGGCCACCACGGCCTGATGCCCCAGAAGTTGTACCCCATCAAAGACTGATCGCTATAGCCCTGATGGCTGCTCTGACCCTGCTCGAAGTGGGTACTACCAGAAGTCTGAAGGGAAGACTGAACTGGTCGACTGGACTGACCCTGGTGATGCTGTGGCTGATAACCCCAACCCCAATAGCCTGAACCTATACCACCATACCTGGAACTACTGTAGCCATCCTGATATCGAGTCCTCTTATCTCTAGCCCCCTGATCATGTCGCTGTAAGTCCTCTACAGTACAGACATAGTCTGTAATAGCCTGAAATGACCGACCACCGGCAACCAATATCTCAGTTGGCTGCCTGATCTCTATCCTCCAACCCCATACAAATATGCGAATCTTGTCTGCCTCAGTACGAATGATCATATCTCCAAATGGTGCTAGCTGATGAAAATGGGTCTCATACTCTGAGACAATCAAAGAATCCTGCATAAGGTGAGTAAACTGCTCCCTGCGACACTCACGATTACTCTGAGGCAAGAACTTGTCCATAAAGGCCTCATAATACTCAGACCAGGTCAAAGGAGGTGATGTAGAAGATCTACAAGCAACCTGTGCCCTCTACCATAACTTAGCTGGACCCTCCAGCTGATATGTAGTATAACCAACCCCGTGAGTCTCTAACAAACCTAACTGATGCAATATCTCCTCAAAATTATTAATAAAGTCATGTGGGTTCTATCCAAAAGTACCAACAAACCTCGGGGGTGCTAATCTCAAAAACCTACCCAACACTTTCTGCTCCGACTCTGTCATAACTGGGCAAGGAGCAAGAGGCTGTGCAACTGATGGAACTAGAATGACCTCCGCACGGGGAGTCGTAGTAGCAGGCTGCGCTCCTGAACTTTGTGCACCCAGGGCTTCCCCCTGAGCGCATGTCTGTGCTACCTCAGAAGGCCGCTCTCCAATCATACCCAAAAACTGTAATAGTAAACCCCGAATATCTGAAGACTGAGCTGGGGCTGAAGCTTTCACAGAAGTGGGTACTGGTGGTACCTATGCTCCCCCTAATCCACATGCTTCTTGGCTTCTACCTCAACTCTAGCAGCTCTAGTAGGTGCCGCTACTCGGGGGCATCCTCGACCCCTAGCTGGAGTCAAAGGCTCATCTCCGCCTGATGCCTACGCTCTCGTACGAACCATCTGCGGAAGAATGAAGTAGAACAAATGAGATTTTAAGAAACTTCAAGGGTACTACACATGATACAGAAGCAATGAAAGAGTCACATTTACTAAGATACCACAGTAGCCTCCTGAAGATTGTGTACAGACGTCTCCGCCCCAATCTGCAAGACTCTACTAGACATTGACCCTCATACCGATGACAATGGTAAACCTAGAGCTCTGATACCAAGCTATCATGACCCAATTTCTTGGTCATGATGGCACCTACAACCCTCCAGTAGGCGAACCAATCCCCGTAGCCCAGAACAGTTAGTAATGGGCTACTATCTAACAAATAAGTGGAAGAACAGTTAATAAGAAAAAGTAAGGGAACAAGATGAAGAGGATAGATAACAGAAATATATATATACATATGCGGAAGCTAAGTCAAACCCCAAAACCTGGTATCATAGTATAGAGCCAGAACTACATACATGGAGTGAAAACGATCCAAAATAATATATACAGATATCTACGAATGGTAATAGAGTACATAAAGCAAAAGATAAACTAAAGCTAAGCTCCGGTCTCCAGGAGCTCACCCTCAGTCTGAAGTAGTCCCCGAAAGATCTCCGAGCACGAATCACAATGATCTAGCAGCTAAGCTCCGGTCTCCAGGAGCTCACCCTCAGTCTGAAGTAGTCCCCGAAAGATCTCCGAGCACGAATCACAATGATCTAGCAGCGATGGCCCATGCTAGGATCTGTACCAAAAGATGCAGAATATAGTATGAGCACCAAATGCTAAGCATAAGGTACCCAGTAGGTATCATGGTCCGACTGGGCACATATAAGATAAAAGCGTAGTAATAGACATAATAGAAGCAAGTAGTCTTGGAAATCAATGAAAAAGGTACATAGGAACTAGCCCAGTGGGAAGGCAACAGAAACAACATATAAGGCCAGCAAGAAGAATATATACACAACATGCACAGGTGAAAATAAGAAAAGACGCACCTAGGATCCTTACAATAACAATATATACATAGTAAGTTTACGAAATGGACGGTATACCGGTCACGTCAAGTGTAAGAGGAAGAGGGAAAGAGTAATGATAAGCATGTTCAGAGACAGGAATCAAACTCAACTAATCATGTCAATCACAAATCCAGAAATTAACAGCCTAGCAGTAACAGGGAACAGTTTCGTAAATAAATAACAAGAGTCTACCTACAGTCCCCCTATAGTCCATACAACTGAGGAACACAAACAAGTGAAAACAAAACCCTCTGGCATCCCATACTACCAAAGCGTACAATCAACAAATAGCAAACAAGGGTGGAGCCTCAAACAATGAATGATATGATGCATAAAGATCTCGAAAAATGGGCCCCCGGGGCCATGCAAGGTTCAGAAAACAATCCAGTAGGCCCGAAGCCAAAAACATAGTAAAAAATGGATAAATCCTCTTTATATGCATAGAAATGAATGATCAACACAAATAGGCGCCCAACATCTCACAATCAACCTATCGGCCCTGCATATGCCCACAACTACTCAGCAAGCATAACCAGCCTAGAAGGATATTTCTATGTTCGGGACTCGCGGACATTCCCAATAATCCACCTTCTATATTCCAGAGTCAACAAGGCCTCACAGGACCACAAGAGTAAATAAAAATGTATCGGCAAGTACTACAAGCATCGGAGGAACAAAAGTAGGCGGACATGAATAAAGCGGTCAAGGTCTCTAGTACCAACCTAATAAACCCAACCGAAGGATGCCCATTAATACAATTTTATCCTATATATGTGATGTCTAAAGAAGTTAGGCCGTAACCTACTTGTCATCTGATGAACTAGCTGCGAGAACGGCGTCGTCCAGGCTTGAATTGCTCCAGGAAGCTCTGAATCACAAAATACCTTCCAACGAATGTCTGAATGCCCTTAGTTCCTTCATAGAAATTGTTCCTTACGTCCTAAGATTTACAAACACTATATATACGCAGCTTATACTCACCTATAAACAGTTCATAATTAAGCTTAAATTGGCAGATTTCCCAAAAGGATCATAACTTGACGAAACGTCCATAGAACTTAATAAAAATGATCATAAAAGATCCCCGAGATGATTACCTTATCAAACCAAGTGTAAATCTTGAAGAACCACCAAAAAATACCAAGTCCTCTCTTCTGAAACCAACTCCAAACGTGGCTTATCGAAGGGAAAAATGATTGTCATGCATAGAGATCATATTTCTAGGCACAGAGGCAAACTTTAGCGATAGAAATCACCAAAAATGCACCTTGATCACTCAAGAACTCTCTTGCAATCCTCCCTTATGTTTTCTCTCTATTTCAGAACTGTTTTAGAGTTTTAAAATGTGAATTTGAGGCTTTAAATTGATTTTGACCCGACCCGGTTAGCGACCCGGTTTCTGCCAGACAGTCCGTGGTAAAACAGTTATAACTTTTTACTTTGAGTTCAGTTTGATGTGAGGTTTTATGCGTTGGAAACTAGACTCGTAGAGCTTCAATTTTGTAGGTCGGGGGAGTTCTAACTCTTTATATATTGAGAGAAAATCTCTAAGACATTTGACCCAAAGTTCAGAAAATTTATTAAAGAAACTTACGATAACTTTTGCCGACTTGCTTGACTTCAAAACTTATCATAAGACCATAATGACCAAACAAATGGCCCAGGCACCGAACTACCGGTCTCGACAAGCCTTAAATAACTTGGGGTCACTACAGGCAATCTTTAAAGGTACAAGAAAGACAAAAATGCATAAATGACCGGAAGGGTCATTACACTAATAAAGATGAAAAGAAGTAAAAATCAAAACATGTTGTGGCTTTAACGTGCTCCAAGTGCAAAATCCTCAAAATAAGGTATAATGACCTATTCTGTCATTTTTAAAAGATACCTCATTACGGGTATGGGTTATGAGGACTTTTAAAATGCGATCTCAAATTAATATAGGGTGACTCAACGAAATTTTTTGGAATTTTAAAATTTGAGTCAAACTGATGTCATCCCGCTATAGCAAGAATTTTCCTGCTATAGCACCATCGCGGTAGCACCCAGCAGGATGTTATAGCGGAGTGACGAGATCAAAAACCAGAGAGCAACTTTTCATATTCTCTTTTCTCCTCTTCAGTTGTAAGAAGGATGAGGTTTGAACTAAAACCCTCCTAGGGTTACCTCATGGCTTGGGAGCAATACAGAGAAGGGATTTCATATTAATGGGGTAAAACCTATAAAGTTTATGCTGATTTCATGCCAGGATTTACCTTCATGGAGCTAAAGTTTGCGTTTAGACCTCTGTATTAGCTTCTTGGTGCCTGTGTAGGCTAGATTTTACTAAATAGTTTAGACCTGGGTTGAAAAATATGAACATAACATAGATTTATAGGAGATTACATATTTAGGCCTTTGGGCATGGTGTTTGGGTGGTTAAACCTATGAAAACTCGGTAAATTGGGTGGAGAATTTTTGTTTGCTTTAATGATAAAATATTCCTAATTATGTGTTATGCTATGATTGTTTACCCCTGGATAATTGGCTAATGAGACAAGGTCTTGAACCTAGGAATGACTTAAATGTTGACGTTGCTAGATAATAGCGAAATCCTCGACTTGGTTTAAATAGTAAGGGGACGGGAGCAATGAATAGAATTATGCTGTTGAATTAAAGTTTAGAATCCATTGAGCTGAGTGTGCACCTGAGTATTTAAATATAAGGAATATGGTTTGATATGCTTACTTGATTTAGCCGGGGGTTGGTCTTTCGACATGCTGTAATTGATGAACTCAATGAATCATATCTACTTGTAATTTGGTGTATTAAAGAATGATTGTTGTTTACATAAAATGAATAACTCAAGTTGACCACGTGTTTAGTGGTTATCTATTGTTGCAATACATGCATTAGGAAGATAATGGTTAAATGATATCCAAAGTGTTAATCACATATAATGAGGTTATGTTAAAGGCTTGTTGACTGTACAAGTATGACTGCTTATTCTCATTGTGGTTTTGATTGTTGTGATATCTCTTGTTATTGTAGGATATACCGGTATTTGGATATCTTCACGGGATTGATTTATGTTATTCATTGGTTGACTCAGGTACCACGCCTGATATAGTTTCTATTATTCATTAATTGGATCAGGTACCATGCCCGGTATATGTTTATTCATTGGTTAGCTCATGTACCACACCTGGTATAGGTTTCTTTATTGGTTGGCTCGGGTACCATACTTAGTACAAGTTCATTCATAGTTGGCTCGGGTACCACGCCTGGTACAGGTTTACTTGTTGTTTATGTGTCTTGGTTCCTTGAGTGAACCGGGCTTATCTGTTATTGATGTTATTCATATGTGTTGGTTCTTTGAGTGAATTGAGCTTATCTGTTGTTGATGTTATTCATATGTGTTGGTTCCCTGAGAGGACTGAGATTTACTACTACTTGATATACATGTTGGTCCTTGAGTGGCCGGGTTGGTGTGTTTAAGTGCTAAGGTGATTTCTTGTGTGAACTGGGCTTATTTGGTTATTTGTTATTCATACATATTGGTTCCTTGAGTAAACTGGGTTGATCTGTTTACTTGATATTTATATATGTTGGTTCCTTGTGAGAACCTGGGCTTAACTGTTTACTTGATATATACTTTTCGGTTCCTTGAGTTAATCGAGGCTTAACTATTTACTTGACTATGTGATTAATTTCTAAGGGTGGGTTCTTTAAGTAACCTGGGATGCCTGTAAACTTCCACAATTGTTGTCTTAGGGATCCTGAGTGGTCCTGGTTAATTGCACCATATGCACAAGCCTATGTTGTCTATTACCAGTGCAGTTGGTATAAGGTATAGGTCATTGTGGTAGAGTTATGGTTATTGACTTGGTTAATGATTGGTAGTCAGGATTGTTGACTTAGGGTCCTATTGGGACAGGCATGTTGACTTGAGATGATGTTTGTGCTATCTTGTAACACCCTGAAATCCGAACCAGCTATTTAGCTCAGAAACTAAAGTTTTCTGAATTTATTGGTCACAATGGGCAGCCACCATGGGCGTCGAAGTCCCAACGGCCCGTGAGGTGTGCTGTAGGAATCGACCAACGGCTGTCGAGCAGCACCCTTCTAGCCGACGAGCGGCCACGATGGGCTTCGTGGGTACGATGTCCCATCAGTGCCCACCATTGAAATGGTCTAGCAAAATTCTCCCCATACCCCCTTCATTGATAAGCAGCATCCACAAGCATCGTGGTTGCGATGGGCCATGGGACTGGCCATCAAAACCATCTAGCAGCCCTTCCCTCAGCTCAGCTTACCCAATGTCTTGGCCCGACAGGCCGTCGCCGTCATGGGTGCGACACTCGTCGGGTAGCCTGTGAAGCGGAATTTTGTGCAGCTTCTATTTTAAGTTCCAGGGGTATTTTTGTAATTACCCAACCTTTTAACTTTTAAATAATGTCATTTTGACTATTTCTAGAAGGGTTTCTACCCCATTTAGACTACGTCTCTTCTCATTACCTCATTCATCTACCAAAAAAGGAAAGAACTCCTTCAAGCTCCAAGTCTCAAGCTCCAAGATCAAGTCTCCTATTCTTTTCCCCTTGAATCGAGATTGGATGAATAAGGTATGTGGGTATTCAATAAGGGATTTCCTTTATCCTTATGCCCAAAATCCCAATCTTCTAAATTGAATTTATAAATTTCTAAATTAGGGTTCTTATTAAAATTGGGGAAAATTTATAGGTCTTCTTTTAGAGCATCAATTGATGATCTCTTATTACATATCTATGATTTAATTGAAGTTCCTTAGTTGATTTCAAAAGCCCATATGTTGATGATGTATTTTAGCATGATTTTATTGAATTGCATATTTTAAAGTAAAATTGGTATGTTTATATAACATGACCCCTATTTTCATGAAATTGCATGCCTAATTCTTCAAGCTATGATATTAGAAAGGAAAGTATGTTTTGAATTATGATTTTTGCAAAACTTTAAGATTCATGACTTATGAATTGCATGACATCAGATATGTTCTTACGCTCTTCCAATAGTTTTGGACATTAGATATGTCCCTATGTGTTATGAAATGTTTGACATCCAG
This sequence comes from Jaltomata sinuosa, assembly GCA_003996215.1. Taxonomy (NCBI): domain Eukaryota; kingdom Viridiplantae; phylum Streptophyta; class Magnoliopsida; order Solanales; family Solanaceae; genus Jaltomata; species Jaltomata sinuosa. The sequence continues at coordinate 91,789 of QJPP01004597.1, read as the reverse complement.
TTATGTCTACGTAAGTTACGAATAGTTTTGACATCAGACATGTCACAAGTTTTATGAGCTATATGTTTATGTTTTGGGAGTAGTATTAGCACCGAGTTGTACAGGGTGAGAGTACCCTTAGTCCTAGAACTACGTGCCTCCGTAGGTTCTAAGTCCCCCTCAGTTGGGCATCAGATTTAGTGATCACGCCACAGTCATGTCTTTAAACCCTGACAAGGTATATTGGGTCCTTTCGATGGGGCGTATACATCGAATTCCATGTAGCTCACATGGTCTATGCCGGTTAGAGAACCTCCCACAGAAACAAAATCATGTTTTAAAATGCATTGACTCTTTGCCTTCAGACTTCAGGACTATTATGATCACTTATGATATTTGGTATATCTTGCTTTGGTATTGCATTGGGTCTCTTGCATTTCAGTTCTACACTTACATCATGATTTAAGCTTTACAAGTTTATTTAGCATGCTTATCTCAGATTCCTGCTTATCTCATATATTCAGTACATCTTATAGTAGTGACACATTTTGCGCTGCATCCTTTAATGCTGCAGATTCAGGCACCTGCCCTCAGACTTGTGGTTAGACTACGCCAAATTTTCAGCTCATTATTAGTGAGTCTTCATTATTCGAGGACTAGAGTTAGAGAGCCTATCTTTATGCTGTCATTTTAGATTTTGAGTTAGCTGGGGTCTTGTCCCAATAAATCTTTATGACAGTTAGAGGCTTTCAGACATAGACAGTATTTGAGTCCCCTTTTCTTGATTGTATTCCTATTTGACTTGATTATCTATGCGTTGATTTCAGATCTTCCTATTATGCTTCTGCTTATCTATTGATTTATCTTATTTTTGCTATGACCAAGGGTTAACTTGGGACACTTGTGGTCTCGGGTCCCATATTATGTCTAGGGGGTAGCCTTGGGGCATGACAAGCTTGGTATCAGAGCCTCAGGTTCAAGAGTCCTAGGATGTCTGAAAGCCGCATCGATTAGAGTCTCTTTCATGTGTATGAAGTGCGCTACACTTATGAGAGGAAAGCTATGAGATGTCTTAGAAAAACTTCACTTCTTTCATAATCATATCGTGTGATAGATCTTGACTCTTATATCCATCTAATCCTTTCTGTACATTTTAGATTATGCCTCGATGTGCTATGCCTTATAGAGCTGCTCAAAATATAATTCCTCTAGTTCCATCCCCCGAGGTCACGAATGAGGAGTTTAGGAATGCCATCCACATGCTATCCCAGACTATGGACGCCCAGGATAATCAGCCAACTCCTATCCCCATCCATTCTTAAGGTGGGGTAGCAGCTCGAGTTTGTGATTTTGTCCATATGAACTCACCGGAGTTCTAGGGTTCGAAAGTGAATAAGGATCCACTAAACTTTATTGATGAAGTGAAGAAAATCTTTGATGTAATGTAAGTGGCTAGTGTTGATAGTGTCGAGCTAGAATCCTATCAACTCAAGGATGTAGCTCATATCTGGTTCATGCAATGGAAGGAAGCTAGGGTTAGGGACGTGGTCCCTATGACTTGGAAGTGTTTCGAGAGGGATTTCCTTGACCGGTTCTTCTCGAGGGAGCTAAGGTAAGCGAAGGTCGAGAAATTTATGAACTTGAGACAGGCATACATGACTGTTCAGGAGTATGGGTTGAGGTTCACCCAACTTTCTAGATATGCTCCTGCTATGGTGGCTGACCCAAAGGATCAGATGACCAAGTACATCTATAGGGTCTCGAATTTGGTAAAGAAGGAGTGTAGATCTGCTATGCTGTTGAGTGATATGAGTATCTACAGACTTATGACTCATGCTCACTAGATCGAGGGAGACAAGCTTAAAAAGATAGCTAAGGAGAATAAAACGGTCAGATATGAGGGTTCGAGATTTAGCCATCAGAAGTCCAGAGGCGGGCATCGATCTTCTTTTCAGAAAAGGTCATCAGGACCTATGCATTCTACCGCTAGTGCTCCTTCTCTGGCCTCATCATGATCAGTATGGTAGAGGCACAGGCTCTTATTCTTAGGGGAGTGGTGCAAAGGGGCCTTCCTACCCCGTTTGTACCAAGTGAAGAAAGAATTATCCCGGTAAGTGTCTAGCCGGTAGAGAGGGTTTTTATGAATGTGGTCAAGTTATTCATAGGATTCGAGATTTCCCTTCAGCTAAGAAGGGACAGGGTGGTAGTAGGACTCAGTCTACCCCAAAAGCCCAAGGAGGTCAACCATTCCAGCGGGGCACAACTTCTAGTTCTGGTGGTCAGCGCCAGAACTGCCTTTATGCCATGTCCTCTTGTTAGGGCCAGGAGAGTTCCCCATATCTTTTTACTGGTATGTTGAAAGTATTCTCTTTCGATTTGTATGCTCTATTAGACCCCGGTGCCTCCCAATCTTTTGTAACCCCTTATGTAGTATGCAAATTCGAAATTTGTCCTAAATTCCTTTTAGAACCCTTTTGTGTTTCTACTCCTGTTGGTGAGTCAGCCTTAGCCAAAAGAATCTACCAAAATTTCCCTATTTTAGTCCTTTATAGAGTCACTTCAGTGGATCTAGTAGAGTTAAAGATGACTGACTTTGATGTTATTCTTGGTATGAATTGGTTGTATGCATGTTATGCCTCGGTTGATACTCGAATCATCAGTTTCAAGTTTCCAAATGAGCCTGTCTTAGAATGGCAAGGTAGTCCACCATCCTCGAAGGGTCATTTCATATCTTATCTTAAGGCTAGAAAGAAGATTTCTAAGGGTTATGTTTATCATGTAGTTTGGGTTATGGACACGGAGTCCAAAACCCCGTCCCTTCAGTCTGTTCCTGTTGTAAATGAGTTCCCAAAAGTGTTTCCCAAAGATTTGCCCGGAGTCACTCCCGAAAGGGAAATTGACTTTAGGATAGATCTTCTTCCAGATACGAATCCTATCTTTATTCCTCCCTATAGAATATCAGTTGAAGGATCTTCTTGATAAGGGCTTCATCCAACCCAGCATCTCTCTATGGGGTGCTCCAGTATTATTAGTGCAAAAGAAAGATGGTTCCCTCTGAATGTGGATAGACTACCGTCAGTTGAACAAGGTCACAATCAAGAATAAGTATCACATTCCTAAGATTGATGACTTGGTCGATCAGCTTTAGGGTGATAGTTTCTTCTCTAAGATTGACCTTAGATCCGGTTATCATCAGCTTCATGTCCGAGAGTGTGATATTCCGAAGACAGCCTTCAGGACTCGATATGGTCATTATGAATTTATTGTGATGTTTTTTGGTCTAACGAATGCTCCTGCAACCTTTATGGATTTGATGAACCGTGTGTTCAAGAAGTATTTGGATATGTTTGTGATTGTGTTCATTGATGATATCCTTATCTATTCTTGAAGTAAGGAGGAACATGCAGACCATTTGGAGTGGTGTAGCAAACTCTCAAGGATCGGCAATTATTTTCTAAGTTTAGCAAGTATGAGTTCTGGATGCAGTCTATTGCTTTTCTGGGTCACATTGTGACTAGAGATGGTATTCGAGTTTATTCTCAAAAGATTGAGATCGTAAAGAACTGGCCTAGACCCACTTCCCCGTCTGATATTAGGAGCTTTTTGGGTTTGGCTGGTTACTACAGGAGATTTGTGGAAGGATTTTCTTCCATTACTGCCCCGTTGACTCGATTGACTCAGAACAAGGTAAAATATCAGTGTTCTGACCTTTGGGAGAAGAACTTTCAGGAATTGAAGACTAGATTGACCACAACCCATGTATTGGCTCTACTCGAGGGCCTAGATGATTTTGTTGTGTATTGTGATGCTTCTAGGATTGGTTTGGGTTGTGTGTTGATGCAGCATGGTAAAGTGATTGCTTATGCTTTGAGAAAGATTAAGACTCATGAGAAAAACTACCCTACTCATGATCTTGAGTTAGCAGCCGTGGTCTTTGCTTTGAAGATTTAGAGACATTACTTCTATGGTGTTCACATGGATGTATTCACCGATTATAAGAGTCTTCAGTATGTTTTCACTCAAAAATAATTGAATCTGTGACAAAGGAGATGGCTTGAGCTTCTTAAGGATTATTACATGAATGTGCTTTACCATCCGGGTAAGGCCAATGTTGTGGCAGATGCACTTAGTAGATTTTCCATGAGTAGTGTGTCTTTAGTTGAAGACGGAAAGAAGAAACAGGTTAAGGAGGTTCATCTACTTGCTCGGCTAGGAGTTTGCCTTATGGACTCGACAGAATGTGGTGCTATTGTTCAGAATGGTTCCGAATCATCTTTGGTAGCTAAAGTAAAGGCAAAGCAAGACAGTGACCCTATTTTGCTTCAGCTAAAGGGTGCAGTCCATCAGCAAAGGGTTGAGATTTTCTCCCAAGGGGCAGATGGTGTACTTCGCTATCAAGGTCGATTTTTACTGACGCTTATAGTTCTAGATATTCTATTCACCCTGGTTCTACCAAGATGTACCGTGACCTATGTGAAGTCTATTGGTGGAATGGTATGAAGAGAGACATAGCCGGTTTTGTGGCTAAGTGTCCCAACTGTCAGCAAGTGAAGGTAGAGCATCAACGACCAGGTGACATAACTCAGAATATTGACCTTCCTACTTGGAAGTGGGAAGCGATCAATATGGACTTCATTACAGGTTTGCCTTGTACTCAAAGGCAACATGATTCCATTTGGGTGATTGTCGATCGAATGACTAAGTCATCCCACTTTTTGGCTGTTAAGACTACGGATTCAGCAGATGATTATGCCAGACTCTACATTACGGAGATAGTATGATTGCATGGTGTCCCATTGTCTATGATTTCTGATAGGGGTACTCAGTTTACATCTAGTTTTGGAAGTCTTTTCAGATGGGCCTTGACACTTATGTTAAGCTTAAAACAACTTTTCACCCTCAGACGGATGGCCAGGTAAAGCGTACTATTTAGACCTTGGAGGATATGTTAAGAGCTTGTGTGATTGATTTCAAAGGTAATTGGGATGATCACTTACCTCTTATCAAGTTTGCCTACAATAACAACTTTCATTCTAGCATCCAGATAGCTCCTTATGAAGAGCTTTATGGTCGGAAGTGTAGGTCTCCTATTGGTTGGTTTGAGGTAGGTGAGGCAGCTTTGATTGGTACAGATTCGATTCATGAGACTATGAAGAAGGTTCAACTTATTAGGGAGAGGTTGAAGACCTCTTTGAGTCGACAGAAATAATATGAGGATGTAAGGAGAAGGGAATTAGAATTTAAGGTTGATGATTGGGTTTTTCTGAAGGTGTCACCCATAAAGGGTGTGATGAGATTTGGCAAGAAAGGGAAGCTTAGTCCCCATTTTTTAAGTCCTTATCGGTTTATGAGAAGAGTTGTTAGCGTTACTTATGAGTTAGATTTGCTAACAAAATTAGAAGCGGTTCATCTGGTTTTCCATATTTCCTTGTTCAAGAAGTGTATTGGTGATCCAACCTTGATTGTTCCTTTAGAGGATGTGGGTGTGAAGGATAGCCTTACTTATGAGGAGGTTACCATAGAGATCCTTAATCGTTAGGTTCGGAAGTTGAGAAACAAAGAAGTCGCTTCGGTGAAAGTCCTTTGGAGAAATCAACTAGTTGAGGGAGCTACTTGGGAAGCAGAAGCAGTCATGAAAGCCTAGTACCCTCATCTCTTTCCTTCTGATCCAGTTTCAACTTGAGGTATTAGTTTCCTCCTTAGTATGTCCCTACGATTCAATCCCATCAGTTCTCTCATAACCCTAGCATGCATTCATATTTTTCGAAGTTAGTTTAGTCATGTTTTAAGTCAAAAATATAAGTTTTCATGGTATCCTTGAGTTTTCATATTTTGATGTGTGGTTGGGCTATTTGCTCTCCAGTTTTCTTGCTTAGTCTTTATTCAAGGATGAATGATCCCAAGGGAGAGATATTGTAATACCCCGAAATCTGAACCAGCTATTTAGCTCAGAAACCAAAGTTTTCTGAAATTGTTGGTCACGACGGGCAGCCGCCATTGGCGTCGGAGTCCTGATGGCCCGTGGGGTATGCCATGGGAATAGACCAGTAGCTGCCGAGCATCACTCTTCTAGCTGGCAGGCAGCCATGATGGGCTCCATGGGTACGACGTTCCATCAATGCCCAACGTCAAAATGGTCCAGCAGAATTCTCCCTAGAACCCCCTTTCTCGATGGGTGCTCGCCATGAGCATCGTGGTTGTGATGGGCCATGGGACGCGCCATCAAAACCATCCAGCAGCCCTTCCCTCAGCTCAGCTTACCCGACGTCTTGGCCCGATGGTCCATCGTGGGTGCGATGCCCGTTGAGTAGCCCATGAAGCGGGATTTTCTACAACTTCTATTTTAAGCCCCAGGGGTATTTTTGTAATTACCCACTCTTTTAACTTCTAAATGATGTCGTTTTGACTATTTATAGAAGGGTTTATATCCCATTTAGCCTAAGTCTCTTCTCATTACCTCATTCATCTACCAAAAGAGGAAAGAACTCCTTCAAGCTCCAAGTCTCAAGCGCCTAGATCAAGTCTCCTATTCTTTTCCCCCTTGAATCGAGATTGCTTCAATAAGGTATGTGGGTATTCAATAAGGGATTTCTTTTACCCTTATGCTCAAAACCCCAATCTTCTAAATTGAATATATGGATTTTTATATTAGGGTTCTTATTCAAATTAGGGAAAAAGTTATGGGTCTTCTTTTAGAGCATCAATTCATGATCTCTTATTATATATCTATGATTTAATTGAAGTTCCTTCGTTGATTTCAAAAGCCCATATGTTGTTGATGAATTTTATCATGGTTTCATTGAATTGCATGTTTTCAAGTAAAATTGGTATGTTTAGATAACATGACCTCTATTTTCATGAAATCGCATGCCTAATTCTTCAAGTTATGATATTAGAAAGGAAAGTATGTTTTGAATTATGGTTTTTGAAAAACTTTAAGATTCATGACTTGTGAATTGCATGCCATCATATATGCCTTATGCTCTTCCAACAATTTTGGACATTAGATATGTCCCTATGTTTTATGAAAGGTTTGGCATCCAGGTCTGTCTACCTACGTTATGAAAAGTTTTGACATCAGACATGTCACAAGTATTATGAGCTATATGTTTATGTTTTGGGAGTAATATTAGCACTGAGTTGGACAAGGTGAGAGTACCCTTAGTCTCAGAACTACGTAACCCCAAAGGTTCTAAGTCGCCTAAGTTGGGCATCCGATTTAGTGATCACGCCACAGTCATTCCTTTATACCCTAGCAAGGTATATTGGTTTTTTTGATGGGTCGCATACATCGGATTTCATGTAGCTCACATGGTCTATGTAGGTTAGAGAACCTCCCACAAAAACAGAATCAGGTTTTAAAATGCATTGACTCTTTTCCTTCAGACTTCAGGACTATTATGATTACTTATAATATTTGGTATATCTTGCTTTGGCATTTCATTGGGTCTCTTGCATTTTAGTTTTACACTTATAACATGATTTCCGCTTTACAAGTTTATTTAGCATGCTTATCTCTGATTTCTGCTTATCTCATATATTCAGTACATCCTATAGTACTGACACATTTTGTGCTGCATCCTTTTACGATACAGATTCAGGCACGTGCCCTCAGACTCATGGCTAGACTACGCCAGACTTTCAGCTGATTATTGGTGAGTCCTTATTATTCGAGGACTAGAGTTAGCGAGCCTATCTTTATGCTTTCCTTTCATATTTTAAGTTAGCTGGGGTCTTTTCCCAGAAAATCTTTATGATAGTTAGAGCTTTCAGACATAGACAGTATTTGAGTTCCCTTTTCTAGATTGTATTCCTATTTGACTTGACTATCTATACGTTGATTTCAGATATTCCTATTATGCTTCCTCTTATCTATTGATTTAACTAAGTTATACTATAATAAATGGTTAACTTGGGACACTTGTGGTCTCGAGTCCCGTGTTATGTCTAGGGGGTAGCCTCAGGGCATGACATATCTTGGTAGCAGGACTGACAAGGGCGAGGTGTTACAAATGTAAAATAAGGTTACCCGGTAGTGTTTTTGTTGCTTTTATAATAAGGGTAGGTTCGGTGGTCTAGCGAGGTGTCATCGCCTTGTTAAGTATGGCACATAGGCTTAGGTGAATTCAAAGATGCTAGGGTGCCAAAGTATTACTGGGTTAGTGGATCAAGGCCAGTGTTTTATGAGTGAATAAATCAGTAGAATGTCAAGGGTAAGGAACCTCGGGGGTTGATTTTTGTAGAATTCACCGGTATTCATATAATGAGGCATGACATAAAAAACATGATGGCTAGTTGGTGACTAGAGTTAAGCATAATGGAAAGGGATGTTTTTTGTTCAATGACAAGGTTAGTAATATCTTATGATGTTAAGGAATTTTTTACTAAAAGACCTCTGGCTAATAACTCTTAAGTTGTATATTTCCTTCTGGACGTTTATGTGATTTGATTTAGATCGACCGATGATGCTTACCAGTACGTATTGTTTGTACTGATACTACTCTTTCTATACCCTTTTTGGGTATAGTCTGATTGCAAGATTCAGTAGATATTTCAAATTTGACATAGTAAAGATCTCCAGCAACTTCTACCCATCTCACTCCTATGTGGAAGCTGTGTCTTGATTTTTTGCTTCTCTTAGTAGCTCTTGTACCCGTAGACTTGTTCCTTAGGGAAGGGTTTAGATGTGTTCAATTGTTTCCAAAACTGGTTTTAAATTTTATAAAGTATTATTATTATTATACTGGTTGTATTAATTTTTGCATGTCTTTTAAAGGGGTGGTGAGGGTTCTCCTATCTAGGTGAATTAGAGTAGGTGCCTGCGCAATCTGAGTAGTTGGGTCGTGATAATTTAGTATCATAGCCTAGGTTACCAGTCTCCCAATATAAGAGAAAATATCGAATAGAGTCCTACAGATTGATGTGTTTATGTCCACATCTAATCTTTCAGAAGCTATGAAGCATTCTAAAAAATTGTTCCACTTCTTGTCTCCTTTCGTGCATTGTATTTCTTTCTTGTATGGATTGAGTCTAATTGGTATCTCTCAATTCCAATTTGTATCTTAACAAGGTGAATGAATGTCATTGACTTTGGCTGATATAACACAAGCAAGAAAAGTGGGAACCGAGAAGGTTCCAATTGGTATCTGGCCATAGAGGATGTGTAAAGGCATGTATAATCGACTAATGATTATTCATGAGATGAGTAAAGGATAACGAAAAAGGACTTGTTTAGTGGTGAAACTTGAGATTAGTGCTTATGTATATTTGTATTTCTTGAATGACTGCGAATATGTGAAATGTGATTTCTTGAATTACTGTGAAATTCGTGGTTAGTGAAAAGTCATAACTTGATTATGTGTTGATGGTTAAGGGAATTATTTTCTATATGGATTAACTGGAACTATATGCTAATTTTGAGGCATGGATTTATCATTGGTAAAAATGGTAATGGTTCAGGACAGTCTGGATTTGGTTGACAACCATAGGAAAAAGGGCTATTGCTACATAATAGTGGGACCTGTTGTTATGAAAGATTTCTTGGCATGATTCATAACTGGTTTATAAGATAATACGATGTTAAGTTCTTGTTTATGCATTGCTGGGTTTGGCCTTTGGGATTATGTTAAAGGCCACAATGCGATTTCATGTGTTGATATTGAAAACAGGGAAAAGAATGAGGAAATTTTTGCAGAAATGGTAAATTTCTGGGTTGTTTCTATTGTTAGGGGTCGTCGTAGCTGTGTGTAAGCCTCTATAGTGAGATGGGTAGGACAGAATCCCTGCCCTATTTTCCCCTGCTTTGCTTTTGATGTGACGCTAATTTACGTCACTTTCGACTCCTTTTTACTAAGAACAATCGTACGTTTTCAAGCAACCGTTGTTGTTTTTGATGTTTTTATGTTGTATTTGTAGGAAATGGAAGCAAACACGAAAACGGAAGAAAATACGAGAAAAACGAAGTTCTGCCTAAGAGTGACGGCCTGAGTGACGGGCCGTCACACATGTGACGGTCCGTCACTGGGACCGTCACTCCAAGGCAGACTTCCAGGCGGCACCACTGCCTAGCAGTGACGGTCCAGGCGACGGTCCGTCACTGCCGTGACGGTCCGTCACCCCTGGCCGTCACGCTTAGGCAGTGACTCAGTCGGCGACCCGCGTTTTTGGGGATTCCTAGCCCGTTTTGGAATTGGTTTCTATTACTCCTATAAATACCCCATGTTAGGTTATGTTAAAGGTGTCGAATATTATTTTAAATTATTCTCCCATTAGTTTAAAACACGTTTTTGGTTGGTTTTTGAGAGCAACAACACGGTTCATTCTCTTGAATTCGTGTCTTGATTCGTTCGTGAGTTCTTGGTGTTCTTGTTCGTGGATATTGGAAGATTGATTATTTTCATTATATTGTAAGACTTTTCTTCCTTTTATGATGAATACAACTATTTTCTCTTATTTATCGAGCATGAGTAACTAAAACTCCCGCAACTAGGGTTGTGGGAGCCATGGCAAACGTAGTAATATAGATTCCGGGTAGCGTTGGGTTCGATATATGTATTGTCACGTTGTTAATCATACTTTATGTCACGTTTTCTAGTGGTTGCAAACATTAGAACATGCCTAGGTTTAATTTGCTTGAGTAAAGAGATTAAAACCGGGAAAAATTGATTAACAACAACGATTCGAGACTACCAACTCTCGTCTTATTGATTAATGTCGTAACTGGATTAATCTACTTGATGTTAGGATTGAAAGCTAAAAAGCACATCTTTTTGAGATCGAGAGAAGATAAAAGGAAATTTGTTTATTCGGTCGAGAGACGTTTAGACGATATAATTGACGCAATCACATCGTGACACGCATATAGAAAGAACCCGATTAAGCCTAGAATCGACATTGTTACAAAAGCCATGGTGAACACGTCCCTAGTTCATTCTCTCCTATTGATTATTTCTCTTACATAATTGTTGCTTTTGTTCACGTTGATTACAAACCCCCCCCCCTCTTTAATTACCGGAAACAATTGACGACTAGTCAAATACTTCACTAAAGACTTAATCTTCACCATATTCTCTGTGGGATTCGACCCCAACCTTGTTGGGTTCTTTACTTGACAACGATCGCTTACGCTTCATTAATTTGAGGTGTAGTTTGAGCGTTATCAAAAAGTGGCGCCGTTGCCGGGGAATACGGTTTTTGATTAAGTCTGGTGTGTTTAGTTGACTTTTAGTCATAATTTCCTGCTTTTATTTTTGTTTGTTGTTTTTGTTTTTGGACAGAGTACAGGTTGTGCATGCCAAGTACCCGAGGTTCGGGGGAACAAATTTTACCTTACGACCCCGAACTTGCGAGAACATTGAGGCGGAATATGGCCGCACAATTAGACGCAGCAAGGATCGCCGCAGAACTGCAGGCCCAACAAAATTTGAATGCTGGTGGTCTGCAGGATGATGTGGCACGGAATGATGAGGATCTCGATTTAGATGGAGCTGGCGCGACGGGCGCCATTATTGTTCCACCGCTACCGCCCGGAGCAAAGTTCAATATCACTAGCACGATGATTCAGTTGCTGAATTTGAGAGGTGTATTCCGTGGTGCCGCTGGTGATGATCCAAACCAGCACTTAATGAACTTCGTGGGGATTTGCAAATCATTTGAGCTGCCAGGCGTGAGTCAGACAGCGATCAGGCTCCGGTTGTTTCCACTGTCTCTGTCTGATGAGGCAGCGTTGTGGTTGACGGAGCTGACCCCCGACTCTATCGCAACGTGGGGCGAGTTGAGAGGAGCTTTCCTAGAAAGGTTCTTTCCTCCCTCTCGGATGATACAATTGAGGGATGAGATTAGTAATTTCAGGCAGCAACCTCACGAAGCACTGCACGAGACTTGGTTGCGATTCAAGAAGAAGCTGACACAGTGCCCCAACCATCAGCTGAACAACGAATTCTTGATGCAGACATTCTACAGGGCACTAAATTCGGCTACCAAGCCGACATTGGATAACGCAGCAGGTGGAGCGTTTATGGGTCGCACTTTTGGCGACGCCACAGCTATTTTAGACAGGCTCACCAAGACCAACAGGGCCTGGCACACACGAGATTCAGAGGTTGCAGCTAGCACCTATACAGTTGGTATGTCAGCTGGGCAGCGTAGGAAAGAGGAGGAACGCGACCAAGACATGGCGCACCTGAAAACACAGTTAGATCTCCTGACAAAGCACTTAACGTCAGGAAGTATGGAGAAGGTACAGGTTGTGGGTTCCCAAGGTATAGAGACTGAGGATGCAAATTATGTGGGGGGTTTCCAGGCCAATGGCCAAGGAAACCAAGGTCGGAACTATCCAAACCACTATGAGAATGGTGGCTACAAAAATCGCGACCAAGGAAGCTGGAGGAATAACACCGATAGAGGTGGGTTGTATATACCACCTAGCAATCGGGACAAAACTGGCAGCGAAGCTGAAACGTCCAAACGTGAGAACATGATGGCGAAGATGCTGCTTAAGGTGGAATCGACTGACTCTGGGGTAAAGGCAATGCGTAATGAGTTATCATCATTGAGTCTGGTAGTGGAGTCACACTCAACCGCTATCAAGCAACTAGAGCAGCAAGTGGGTCACATCTCGGCATCTCTAAACCCAAGGAAACCGGGTACTTTGCCGAGCGACACCACCCATCCGAAAAATGACGCAAGCTGCATGGCGATCACCACTAGAAGCGGAAAATTATTACCGGAATCACATCCGGTAATTCAGGCTCAAGGTGATAGTGCGGATGATGAAGAAGCGGTAGAGGAGGAAACTCCAAAGCCCGCAAATAAATGCAAGGAAGCTGAAAAGCTTCCAACGATGATGCCTCGACCACCACCTCCGTTCCCACAGCGTTTGAAAAAGAAAGCTGACGATGGTAAGTTCCTGAACTTCGTGACCATGTTGAAAGAGATTTCAATAAACATACCTTTGGTGGAAGCTCTAGAACAAATGCCCGGTTATGCCAAGTTCATGAAGGACTTGATTACAAAGAAGCGGACGGTAAGCTTTGAGCCGGAAGACAACCCCCATCACTGCAGCGCTATTTCCTCTAGATCATTAGTGGAAAAGAAAGGAGATCCAGGTGCGTTCACTGTTCCATGTACTATCGGGAAGCTCAACTTCGGAAGAGCTATGTGTGATCTTGGGGCTAGCATAAATTTGATGCCGCTAGCAGTGTATGACAAACTGGGTTTGGGACCTCCTAAACCAACGTCCATGAGAGTGATGATGGCTGATCGTTCGATAAAACGACCTGTTGGAGTATTGTCTGATGTGCTAGTGAAGATCGGTAAGCTTATCTTCCCTGCTGACTTTGTGATCCTGGATTGCGAAGTAGATTTTGAAGTTCCTATCATCTTGGGACGACCATTGTTAGCTACGGCGAGAGTGTTGGTTGATATGGAAAAGAATGAACTGACATTCAGACTAAACAATGAAGTCGTCAAGTTCGATGTGACCAAGCTGATGAAGCGACCAAGTGACATGAGAGTGGTCGCGATCATCAATGCCATTGAGGAAGCCCCTGCGGATGCGTATCTTGAGGAGAAGTGTTTGGTCAAAGCGCTAGCTGTGGTAAGAAGTATGGTGCGAGCGCGTAAACATGTAGAGGAAGGCGGTGAAATTAAATCGAGGAAACGAAAACACCGCAAGAGAATCTGCAAAGAAAGAGCGAAGAAGTTGTCGCGACTAGCGATGGAGCCCAAAGAGGAAGCTGGAATGCCACACTCCATCGAGTTCTCTTGTTTTGGAGACCCTGGCGGTCTCCAACATCGTTCCGGAATTTAAGTCATATCGACTTCACAGGTATTCCTTTATTCTCACAGTTTTTAGCTTTCGCATATATGCATTGGGGACAATGCATGAGTCTAAGTTGAGGGTGTTGGGAAACCTGTGAGTCACCACCGAGGGTTTTTGTTGCCGATTTCTTTTCCCTCCGGTGTGCTATCTAGTAGAACCGGCATGCTTAGGTTGTTGTTTTAAATTTTTTTTAATTTTTAATTTTTTTTTTAGTATCTATAGCAAGCATGAGTTGTTCTTGTCCAAAAACGAGGCCCCTTGAAAAATTTTCTGGTTTTGAGCTTATGTTGAAACGATTGACTGTCTGGATCTTTGTATGTCATTGTGTGAATATGATTAGAATGAGTATGCTTAAGTCGAGCGGTTGTTTGATAGTTGGTAGCGATATAGTTTCTTGGTGCTAAGAGTGTGTGAGATTAATTGTTATAAATTCTTACTCTGTGCATGCATCTAGAACTTGCCCGGTCTATTTTGTTAAGTTTGAAGTTGGTTGCTTAGGAAGGATCGCAGGCCCTTTTTGATGCAGTCCACTTAGCCTATATGACCATCCAAATACAAATAATCCCTTTTGATCCCTGTTTGAGCCGTAATTGACCTTATTCTTTCAATAACCTGTCACCATTCCTGTTTAACTTTGAATCCCTATCTTGGCCCTGGTCCTTCCTTGGACATCGTGCACCTCAACGTAGGCAAAACAACCTAAGTTGAGGGTGGCTACTATAGAGGTAAACCCTGTTTTGGCCCTGGTCCTACCAATGGACATTGTGCACCTTGACGTAGGCAATCAGCCTAAGTTGAGGGTGGCTACTACAGTGGTAAAGGAGAAGAAAAAGAGATGGAGATGATTGTTGTTGAATAGAATGAAAATCCGGGTGTGCGCCTAAGAAAAATAAAAGAAAAATAAAGAAAGATGAAAAAGATCGAAAAAGAAACAAAAAGAATTGTCAATAAAGAGGCCACACCTGTATCTAGAATCAAGGAAATAAAAAGGTGAATAAGGATGGATAAAGTGAAGTTATGTGGTGATAAGATGTAAGTAGTTCCAAGGAGGGCTTAGTCACTAACCCCTAAATGTATCATGCCTGCACCCGAAGCCTCATTACAAGCCTAAACAAGTCCTGTAGTGATCCTGAGTAGCTTTCTGAAGAACCGAAATAGAATAGTAAGGGCAAGCCTATGGTATCGCATGTGCATTGTTTGAAATCGTTTGTGAGTGTGAGCGCTTACCTAGTCCCAAACCTTGTGTGTGGGATTTCTTTGTGGTGAGGGCACCAAGATGTCTATATTGTCTATTGATTGTTAGGATAGCTGCGTATGTGTATGCATAATATTCTATCATATCGGAATGACATGTTTGGATCCTTGCAAGTTAGTGTTTCATACATTTGTGTGCTACGAGGGAGTTTGATTTAATTGAATAAGTTTGAATGACCATGAGTTGCTATAGACATGAGTTTGTGTTCTTAGTAGAGTCGTATTATTGTTTTATGTTATGTTGCTTGAGGACAAGCGAACGTTTTAAGTTGAGGGTGTTGATGTGACGCTAATTTACGTCACTTTCGACTCCTTTTTACTAAGAACAATCGTACTTTTTCAAGCAACCATTGTTGTTTTTGATGTTTTTATGTTGTATTTGTAGGAAATGGAAGCAAACACGGAAACGGAAGGAAATACGGAAAAAAAGACATTCTGCCTAAGAGTGACGGCCTGAGTGACGGGCCGTCACACATGTGACGGTCCGTCACTGGGACCGTCACACCAAGGCAGACTTCCAGGCGGCACCACTGCCTAGCAGTGACGGTCCAGGCGACGGTCCGTCACTTCTGTGACGGTCCGTCACCCCTGGCCGTCACGCTTAGGCAGTGACTCAGTCGGCGACCCGCGTTTTTGGGGATTCCTTCCTAGCCCGTTTTGGAATTGGTTTCTATTTCTCCTATAAATACCCCATGTTAGGTTATGTTAAAGGTGTCGAATATTATTTTAAATTATTCTCCCATTAGTTTAAACACGTTTTTGGTTGGTTTTTGAGAGCAACAACACGGTTCATTCTCTTGAATTCGTGTCTTGATTCGTTCGTGAGTTCTTGGTGTTTTGTTCGTGGATATTGGAAGATTGATTATTTTCATTATATTGTAAGACTTTTCTTCCTTTTATGATGAATACAACTATTTTCTCTTATTTATCGAGCATGAGTAACTAAAACTCCCGCAACTAGGGTTGTGGGAGCCATGGCAAACGTGCAATATAGATTCCGGGTAGCGTTTTGGGTTCGATATATGTATTGTACGTTGTTAATATACTTTAATGTCACGTTTTCTCTAGTGGTTGCAAAACATTAGATCATGCCTAGGTTTAATTTGCTTGAGTAACGAGATTAAAACCGGGAAAACTTGATTAACAACAAGGATTCGAGACTACTAACTCTCGTCTAATGATTAATGCCGTAACTGGATTAAGCTACTTGATGTTAGGATTGAAAGCTAAAAGCACATCTTTTCGAGGTCGAGAGAATAGAAAAGGAAATTTGTTTATTTGGTCGAGAGACGTTTAGACGATACAATTGACGCAATCACATCGTGACACGCATATAGAAAGAACCCGATTAAGCCTAGGATCGACATTGTTACAAAAGCCATGGTGAACACGTCCCTAGTTCATTCTCTCCTATTGATTATTTCTCTTACATAATTGTTGCTTTTGTTCACGTTGATTACAAACCCCCCCCCTTTAATTACCGGAAACAATTGACGACTAGTCAAATACTTCACTAAAGACTTAATCTTCACCATATTCTCTGTGGGATTCGACCCCAACCTTGTTGGGTTCTTTACTTGACAACGATCGCTTACGCTTCATTAATTTGAGGTGTAGTTTGAGCGTTATCAGCTTTTATTCTCAATTTATTTTAAATCGTTAGTTGAGCTACGAATTATCGCATGAAATATAGAGTTTGCCTATAGGAAGGTAAAACATGCATTCAAATAACGATTAAAAAAACTAGCATCTATATGCGATAAAAGGAAAGGGTGGATATGGTAGCCCTTGGCATAAAGGTTATTTGTTTGATGTGGGTGATGTTGCCTGTTTGAGGTAACCTATATATTTGAACATCAGACTTTGTTTGACTCAGTAATTTTTACTGTTGATTGAGTAATTACCTGCATTGTGATGATAATGTGTAGTTGATGAGAAAATTATGAGATTATGGTGTGACCAAGTTCCCGGCTATTTGTGAAATTATGATTATCAATTGGTGGGAATAGTCACCCATGTAGTATTTAGCAAAATGACCTGTAATTGGCTGATTATTATTTGATATTGCTCATAGACTTATTTTATGAGAATGACTATCGGCCAATAGTAGCTCTTGAAATGGGTATTGTTGAACTGTGGAGATTTTGAGATATGTTAGCTTGTTTATGATTGATGGTCCTTAGTGGTAGGGTCGGTTGAGGGAGTGGGGTTATTAAATATATTCTTAAACATTCATATCCCTCTTGTTGATCATGATAATACCTTGTGGTTACTGCTCATTGAGTGGTGGTGATGTGCTCGTTATAGCATTGATTAGGGTATAAGTGCCCGAGTAGAGTTCTCCCTCGGATGAGAGTTTATAAAAAAACTCAGGCTAGGATGGATTCCAATGAAATTTCTGTGTTAAATGGTTTAGAGATAGTGGTGTCTTGAGGTGTAGTCTTTGAGAAAATTGAGATGATATCATGATATGTGAGGGACATAGTATCCCATAGAAACTTTTGAAATGGAGTTTGAGTTAGTAGAACTCTGAATATAGCATTTAATGCAAAGGGGTTAGTTCGGTATGTCAAAATCTGAGTATTGTTTTGTAAAATTAGCACACAATAGGACTGCTCGGAGTTACTGCCTTGACTATTCCTCTATAACAAGAGGCAGGTCGCTACCACAGTGCTGCTATAATGGGAACTTTTCCATTATAGCGAGGCTACTATAGCGGGAAATGGGTCACGATAGCGGGATCCAGTTTCTCATAGCACAAAAAATTTATTTTTGTCTGTTATGTTTGAAATATTTTTGTTCTGATATATTGACGAGGCCCCAGATTACTTGGATGCTCGAGAAAAGTCTCAAAGGAAGGAAGATTCCTTTATAGGATGGAGTAGTAATAAATTTCAGCTTGGATTTTATTACACTGAGGGAACTAAATTTTTGGTGGTTCGCATAAGTCTATAAATGCGTTGATGTGGTAAGAGCATTAAGGTTTCATTTAGGCTTGTGCCATTACTTTTCTAATAGTAATTGTTCAGGATTGAACAATAGTTAAATTGGTATATGATGTAACAATATATTAAAATTATTAAAAGACACACCTCATTATGGGTATGGGTTACATGGACTTTTGAAAATGCAATCTCGAATTAATATAGGGTGACTGAATGAAAAATTTCAGAATTTAAAAATTTGAGTTGGGCTAATGTCATTCTGCTATAGTAGGAATTTTCTCCCTATAGCACCGTCACGGTAGTGGCCAACAACATTCTATAGCAGGGTGACGGGATCAGAAACTAGAGAGCAACTTTTTTATATTCTCTTTTCTTCTCTTCAGTTGTAAAAAGGATGAGGTTTCCTCTTAAACCCTCCTAGGGTTACCTCATGGCCTAGGAGCAATGAAGAGGATAATTCTGCATTAATGGGGTAAAATCCATAAAGTTTATGCTGATTTAACACCAGGATTTGCCTTCACGGAGCCAAAGTTCATGTACAGACCTCTGTCTTAGCTGTTTGGCGTCCAAGTAGGGTAGGTTTTACTGAGTAGTTTAGACCTGAGTTGAAAAACATGAACATAACATAGATTTATAGGAGATTATATATTTATGTCTTCGGGCACGGTGTTTGGGTGGGTAAAATATATGAAAACCCAGTAAATTAGGTGGGGAATATCTGTTTGTTATAATGATAAAATATTCCTAATTATATGTTACCCTATGATTCTTCACCTCTGGATAATTGGCTAATGGGACATGGTCTTGAACCTAGGAATGACTTGAATGTAGGGGTTGCTAGATAATAGCAGAATCCTCGATCTTGGTTTAAATAGTAAGAGGACGGGAGCAATGAATAGAATTATATTGTTGAATTAAAGTTTAGATTCCATTGGAGTGTACCCCTAAAATAAGTAGTTGAATCTAAGGAATATAGCTTGATATGCTTACTTAATTTAGTCGGGGGTTGGTCTTCGGACATACTGTAATTGATGAACTCAATGAATTATATCTTCTTGTGATTTGGTGTGTTAAAGAATGTTTTTTTTACATAAAATGAATAACTAAAGTTGACCAAGTTTTTGATGGTTATTTATTATTGCAATACATGCATTAGGAAATGATTAAATGATATCCTAAATGTTAATCACATACAATGAGGTTATGTTAAAGGCTTGTTGATTGTACAAGTATGACTGATTATTCTCATTGTGGTTGTGATTGTTGAGATATTTGTTATTATTGTGGGATGTACCGGTATTTATACATCTTCATGGGATTGATTAATGTTATTTATTGGTTAGCTCGGGTACCATGCTTGGTACAATTTTTATGATTCATTGGTTGGCTCGGGTACCACACTTGGTATAGGTTTATTTATTGGTTTTCTCGGGTATCATGCTTGGTATAGGTTTCTTCATTGGTTGGCTTGGGTACCACGCCTAGTACATGTTCATTCATGGTTCGCTCAGGTATCACAGCTGGTACAGGTTTACTTATTTTTATGTGTGTTGATTTCTTGAGTGAACCAGACTTATCTGTTAATTATGTTATTCATATGTGTTAGTTCCTTTAGTGAATTAGGCTTATCTGTTATTGATGTTATTCATATGTGTTGGTTCCTTGAGAGGACGAGGATTTACTGCTACTTGACATACATGTTGGTCCTTGAGTGGCCGGGTTGATGTGTTTAAGTGCTAAGATGGTTTCTTATGTTAACCGGGCTTATTTGGTTACTTGATATTCATACATACTAGTTCCTTGAGTGAACCATACTGATCTGCTTACTTGATATTCAATATGTTGGTTCCTTGTGAGAACTGGGGCTTAACTATTTACTTGATATATATATGTTGGTTCCTTGAGTGAACCGATGCTTAACTGTTTACTTGACTATGTGCTAAATTTATAAGGGTGGGTTCTTTATCTAACTCAGGATGCCTATAAACTGCCATAGTTATTATCTTAGGGATCCTGCGTAGTCCTGGTTAATTACAATATGTGACACAAGCCTATGTTGTCTAACACCTGTGCAGTCAAAATAAGGTATAAGTCATTATGGTAGAGTCATAGTTGTTGTATTGGTTAATAATTAGTAGTTAGGATTATTGACTTAGAGTCTTATCAGGAGAGGCATGTCGACTTGAGACGATGCCTGTGCTAGCACTGTAGTAGGACTAACAAGGTCTAGGTGTTATGAACATGAGATAAAGTTACCCAATAGTGTTTGTGTTGCATTTATGATGAGGGTAGGTTCGGTGGTCTAGCGGTCTTCACATTTTAGGCCAGAACGGTGGATTGTCACTGTCTTGTTAATTGTAGCACATAGACTTAGGTGAACTCAAATTTGCTTGGGTGCCAAGGTATTATTGGGTTAGTGGAGTAAGACTAGTGTTCTGTGAGTTCCTGAATCGGTGGGATGTCAAGAGTAAGGAACCTTGGAGGTTGAGTTCGTAGAATTCATGGATATTCATATAATAAGGTCTGACATGAAAATTGTGATGGCTAGTTGGTGACTAGGGTTGAACTTAATAACAAGAGATGTTTTCTGTTCAATGACCAGGCTGGTAATATCTTAAGATGTTAAGGAACTGTTTACTAAAAGACCTCTAGCTAAAAACTCTTAAGTTGTATGTTTCCTTCTGGACATTTATTTGATGTTTATGTGATTTGATTCGGTTGACTGATGATACTTACCAGTACATGTTGTTTGTACTGGTAATACTCTTGCTATACCCTTTTTGGGTATAGTCTGGTTGCAGAATTCAGTAGATGTTATAGATTTGTCGTGGTAAAGATCTCCAGCAGCTTCTACCCATATCACTCCTATGTGGAATCTGTGTCTTGGTATTGCACTTCTCTTAGTAAAGTATTATTATTATTATTATTATTATGGTTTTATCGATTTTCGCATGTCTTTTAAAGGGGTGATAAGGGTTCTCCTATCTAGGCGGATTAGAGTGGTGCCCGTGCGATCCAAGTAGTTTGATCATGGCATAAGGTCTAACCCGTCTAAAATGACCTATGAATTTATTTATATAGGTGGAAAAACCTTCAGGCAAACTTCTCCCGGTCAAAATCAAACTTTGACAAAATATGACTTTGGACCATCCTTTACTGCATCATGCTAGCCATCACGGTGAATTATATTGCATGAGAAATTGTGGCACACAACCCTGGTGTCTTGTGCCTTAGCCATTTTCTCCATTTATCTTCTATCCCATCGCGGTGTGCTGACTATTGCATTAAATGTTACTATGTTGAACACTGAGTCGCTGGTCTCTCCTTAGTTTGGGACTTATAGAAATTGTTGACCTCTTCATGTTCCACCGTGGTGCACTGCCCATCACCGTGAATTTTACCATATTTGGCATCACATAGCATTGACTTCGATGCAATTTTGGACTTAGACTTTTCTTGGTTGATCCTTGTTCCACCGTAACACACTATACATTGTGGTGTATTTTATCACGTTGGCAGTGCATCATAGTGGATTCTACTTCCAGTACTTGGTTAATTCTTTGAGGTCTCTTTAGAACTTCACGGTGTGCTGTTCCCAATGCACTGAGTGGCACCATGATGTCCTCCACAACGCAATGAACTCACACTTCTTCAATACTTAGCTGATTTCTTCTGTTTTTGCTTAAATCTTGTGCAAGTTTTCCCAAAAACACTTGCATTCACAAAATATCTCAAGTTAGTAAATTGTGTCATTATTAACACAAGTTAGGTGTATTTACTATTAATTCAAAGTAAAATAATGTATAAATAAACATAAAATGGTGTGAAAAAAATATGTAAATACACCTAATATTACCTGACTCAACACCTGTAACTGACTCCGAAAAAGGTCCCAATCTTGACCCGGGACTCCCAAACCCAACACTGGCTCAGGACTTGACTTGGGAATCAACTTGAGACTCGACCTAGGGCCTGATATGGACCCTAGCCCCGACTTGAGAATCAGAACCCAACCCTAACCCTAATCGAGTATCCTAGATCCAACTCCTGACCATGTACTCAATTCACGACTTGGACCCTAGTCCCTAAAGTTTGACTCCTGAAACTAACCTAGAATCTGACCTGAGCACTAACCTAAAGAGTTGACTCACGACTTCAATCCCAATCTCTGACCCAAGACTTGGATTTCGAACCAAGATTTTACTCTTGACCTAACCCATGAATCGATTCGGACCTCAATCTAGGACCCACCTGGGAATCAACAAGACACTTGATCGAGACCCAACTCGAGACCTTGATTTGGGATCCCACCCTAACCGTAGCATCCAAACCAACTTCTGACTTCTGACCCTAACCCCAATACCTAGCTTAGAAATCAAATATGACCACGACTGGGGACTTAGGATCTCACTCTCGACCCTAACCTAGGGTCCTATCCCGACATCAATTACGGATCCGAGCAGAGACCCAACCCTAACCTCTGATACGGGACCTGACTTAGAAATTAACCCGACTCAGGATTTAACTCCTGATCCTATCCCCTGATTTGAAACCTGACCTGGAAATCGAACCTGACTTGGGATTTGACTCTTGACCCCATCCCCGACATGAGACTGAGAATCCAAATTCGACCCTAACCAAAACCCTACTCTTGACCCAAGACCTAACTCCCGATCCCGAGGTTAGTTTTTAGGGTAAGGGACGGTTCCTTGGTTGGGTTCATATCCATTCTTGATGAATTATGCTTGGGTTCATATCCATTCTTGGTGAATTGTACTTTGAGTTTGAATATAATGCTGATAAACAGTAATGTGAAACATTTCTTCAAATCGATTATCAGATTACTGGAGTTCTATTCATATATTAAATTCTAATTAGAGTTCCATTTACTCATCAAAATATGGGTCAACTAGTCTTTTACCCAACTTTTTTTTTCACCCAACCCACTTTTACACATATAAAATATGGTGGGTCATATTATTACTCATTTTATGTTAAACCGTTTCCGACCCGCCCATTTATCACCATTAATATAAGTAACCCAAAATATTCCTAATTAAAATTTTAATATACTAGAATTATTTTATAAATATTTAATGTATGTTTCTATATATCTTATGCATTTTTTTCCTATTCTACAAAAATATACAAGAAATATTTGCTAAATAAAATTATTGAATAAACACACTCACACACACAAATATGTCTCAGAAGTTTGAAAAACTTCCACCAGTGGAAAATTTATTTTTGAACTTCCTCCATCACAAAGATTTTCAATGAATTATGGTGATAACTCAATTATTGCTATGTCTTTCAAAATAAAAATGACTACTTCAAGGATATCAAGAATATTTTTGAGCAAAATGATTACAGAAACAAGTATTGACAAACCCTTGGTGAATATTTGATTTTTCTCAACTTTCTGATCTTCAAAAAAGGATCTTGAAAATTGAGAATGTTGTGTTCTATAACAAGAAATGAAAGGGAAATGGAGGGTGAAGGGGTGTAACTTTTCAATTGAAGAGTTGTACCTTTCTAAATCATTGTGACCTTTTTGAATCAGTGCATCTCTTCTGAAGAGTTGCATACTTTCCGAACCATTGCTTCTCTTCATAAAGCAACACTTTGTTCGCTATAAATACCTATTGATCCCTCGGATATTCCTTACGAATTTTCTGATCTTCTACTCTTCTTCTTCTTGCACTTCATAAAATTCTTGTGTGGTTTACTACTGTCGAGTGAGTACGTTGTCACCAACGTTGAGGTACTGCTACTCTGATAAGTAAATTATTCTATCCTGGGAGAACATATTTCAACACCTCGGGTACATAAAGGGAAATAATTTTCTTAAGGACACACCGTGAGTACAGTGGGCTCGATTTAAATTCTTTATTTTTTTTATTTTTTTGTAAATTATTTTTGCTTACTTTCGTTGTTTAGCATACTGTTTTGCTATTTTGCTTTCTGTTTTATTATTTGAATACAGATTGGATAACAATCTTAAGGAAATTATATTTTTTGTATATATGTATTTAGTTTCTATAGATTTAAACCTTATGATTTTCTACTCCGTTTGAATCTTTTTTTCTGATTTGAAGAATATAAAACTTTGTCAGAACTTAGAGTTCATTCGATTAGTGATTTGAAGAATATAAAAACTTCATCGTTAACTAGAAACAAGTTTGAATAAAAATCAGTTTGAAGATTATAAAAACTTCACTGAGTAAATCAGTTTGTATATTTGGTTCAAAATAATATAAAAACTTCACCGATTCACTAAACACTCTGATTATTCTGATTTAAAGAATATAAAAAACTTTATCAAAATTAAGGTTCATTCAGCTAAGCGATTCGAAAAATGTAAAAACTCTGTATTAGTAATTTTTATTATTAGTATTATTTGACACTAAATTGTGTGTCAAAATTGACAACAAAAATGACTAATGAAAATGATGTCAATAATGGAACAACAACTGTTGTAGCGATAACTATTGCATTGACAAGTTATTTAAATGCTGCTCTATCACGACCCAAACCACCACGAGTGGAACCCACCCAAAATCTTCGAATGAGCGAACCAATATGCAACTCAACACTTAACAATACTAATGGATTAAAAGCAGTTTGCATTAAAAATAAAGAACTATCATTCACATCTAAACCAAAACTAATAATATCTTGCGGAAATTACCCCTAGAAGTTGAAAGTCATCATACCAAAACATCTACCAAATATCTAGAAATGGAGATGCAACCCCAAAAATAAACAAGAGTTTAAGTTCGAAAACAAATGGACTATAACTAAATTGGAAGAAAATAAGGTAGCCCAACAGAAGCAGCTCACCCTTGAAATCTGGAATCGCTGGGACTATATCTGAGGTCGCGTAGGAGCCGCCGGAAGATGTCTTGTACTCACTAAAAGAAAATAAGTGCAGAATCAGTACACAACCATCGTGTACTGGTAGGATCATCGACCAACTCTAACAAACAATAGAGATACAATAACCAAAACAAAGTAAAGTAGCACAAACATGTAGCAACAATCGATAATGTATTTCCAGGCTCCCAACCTACCTTCTAACTTATGAACCACATGTAATAGGTTCAACAACCATCTAACAATGAACAACAATCATGACACTTACTCTTTTTCACATCACCCGGACTATCTAAGGTTCCCTAAACCAATATCTAAGTGTTAACATGTAATGCCCGGTCCACCCCAAAACCACCCCACATTTAAGTGTAACAACCCGACCTCTCAAAGACTAGTATAATCAATCACACATTCAATAATCAACCTAGTCCACTCATGGAACCATCCTAAAACACAGTCAGTAATGTATAATTAAAACCCGTACCAGGTGTGGTACCTGAGCCAACTGATATAGAACATGTACAAGGCATAGTACTCGAGCCAACCAATATAGAACCTCCACCAGGCGTGGTACCAAAGCCAACCGTTAATATCCCATATCAGGTGTGGTACCCGAGCCAATCGAATATCACACAAATCCAACAGTCAATGATTAAGTGAATAAAAACATACTTGTAAAATCAACAAGCAATATTCAAGTTCATTTTACATAATTGACACACCAAATACTTGGACATTCATAACTTCACCCCCTAAGCATGCAAGCACGTACATCACTAAGCTAAGGTTACATGTATATATATTGTATTTGGTAAAAAAGAACCATCACCTACCTCGAATAGCCTGAAACTTTACTGGACCAGAGCCTTCCCATTTTTGGAAGCTTTCACTTGCTCTTGGTCTAAAAATAAGTACACAATATACCAAAATTAGTCCAATGGCCTAAAATTACTCAAATTATAAAAAATCCTAATACATCGGCCAATCTATGATCATTCCACCCATCCCAGGGCTTTTCCACCATCAATTCACCTAAAACTATCATTTTTATGGATACATTAGTTAATAATGGTGTTTTAATCATGCAAAAGCAATAATAAGCATAACCCAAGAATTCTACACCTAAAATTCTCCCTTTTCCACTGGATTCTACAATCCTAGGTTATCTAAATGTTCCCCCAAGCCCAAGATTATAGTTTCTAAGGTATGGGAATCAATACGGATATGGGGAATAAAAACCTTACTTTTTCGATGGAGTTTGGTGGAAAATCACTGAAAATTGCCTCCCTTCGCCAATGCCCTTCCCCAAAACGTTCTTCAGAAATTCTAAATATTTTTGGGAAAGTTTCTCTATTAATCTCGACTAAGTCTGCTATAGAGGTATGTACACCTCTATAGCGGCACTGCTGTAGCAGAACCGACCACTATGGAAGTGTTGATCGATGTTGACTTCCAACTATAGTTGAAATTTCTCAGCTATAATGGTGGCCACTGTAGCGCAGTGTCAACCACTATGGTAGTTTAGATGGGACAAAAACTCAGAAAATCCCCCAAAAGTTCCCATTTTATAACACATCTTAAATCCTGACATTCTGGAACAACCCCTTCACGTCAACTTTGATACCGGGAGTTTTACTCACTCGAATTCACTTTTGAAAAGTCCTCCGAACTCCTTAAGGTATTGGATAATAGAAAAACTAGCTTGACCTAAGATATTCTACCTAATCTTTACCCAGATTGTCCTAGACCATACCTCGCTCAAAATCCATCTGAGGCTAGCCTAGCCCAGAATTTCCAACTTCTAAACCTGAAAGTTTTCTAACTAAAAACATGGCATGAATAATGGATCTGATCATTACAAAAAGTATTAATTTATCCATCGTTCATACCTGAATGATCAAACCCGAAAAAGATAATTTAAAAGTGAGAAAGTGTAGTACCTGAATCCTCAAACAAGTGAGGGTACTTGTCCTGCATGTCCTTCTTGGTTTTCCAAGTGACTTTCTCAACTTGACAATGCTTCCATTGAACCTTTACCAACCTGATATCCTTTGTCCTTAATTTCTGAACATCCCGATCTAGAATCGCAATGTGCTCCTCTTCGTATTAAAAATCCTTCTCTAGCAAAATAGAATCCCATTTGATAATATATTCTCCATCTCTATGGTACTGCTTCAGCATGGATACATGAAAGAGTGGATGGACTCCGGATAAACTGGGAGACAATGCTAACTTGTAAGCCACTAGACCTATAATCTCGAGAACCTCAAATGGATTGATATACCGAGGGCTGAGCTTTCCCTTCTTACCTAATCACATAACCTCCTTTATTGGTGACACCTTCAATAACACTTGTTCACCAACCTAAAAAGCCATGTCCCTTACCTTGCGATCTGTGTACTTCTTCTGCCTGCTCTGGGCTGCTAGCAACTTGATCTAAATTCCCCTCACTTTTTCCCAAGCTTCCCTCACTAAGTCCATGCCCAAGGGTTTCATATTGCCTACCTCAAACCACCCTATGAATGATCTATATCCCCTCTCGTGCAATGCCTCAAATGGGGCCATATCGATACTGGAGTGGTAGATGTTGTTGTATGAGAACTCACACAATGGTAGAAACTAATCCCAATGACCCCCAAAGTCGATCACATATTCTCTCAGCATGTCCTCTAATATCTAAATTGTCCTCTATGACTGACCATCTGTTTGAGGATGAAATATCATGCTGAAGGTGAGTTGAGTGCCCAACTCTTTTTGCAAATTACCCCAGAACTTGGAGGTGAACTGCGTACCCCTATCTAAAATGATGGAGAGTGGCACCTCGTGAATTCCTATAATCTTCTTAACATAGATCTTAGCCAACTGCTGTGAATTATAATCCACCCTGACCGGAATGAAATAAGCTGACTTGGTCAGCCTGTCCACAATGGCCGAGATAGAGTCGTACCTTCCCAAAGTCTTAGGAAGACCCACCACGAAATTCATAGTTATCCTTTACCACTTCCACTCGGAAATGGGCATCCTATAAAGTAATCTCGCAGACCTTTGGTGCTCGTACTTAACTTGCTGATAATTCTGATACTTAGACACATAATCAGCTATGTCCCTCTTCATCCTAGGCCACTAATAAAGTTTTCTCAAATCCTGGTATATTTTGGTTACGCCCAGATGAATTGAATACCATGAACTATGAGCCTCTACCAATACCTTTTGAACTAAGTCATCAACCTGAGGGACACAAATCCTCCCTCTGAAACTCATAACCTTCAAGTGTCCAATATGGAACCCCGGGCCTCCCCAGACATCACCTTATTCCAAAGCTTGTCCAACTGTGCATCCTGGAACTTCTTGCTTTTATTCCCTCTAAAATGTAGATTTTACCTCAATACTAGCCAACAACCTACCCTGTTCTGAGATTCCCAATTGCATGAACTTAGATTCTAGAGCCCAAATCTCCTTAGCCAATGGTTGTTTGGATACCCCCAAACAAGCCACACTGCCCATGCTAATTGCCTTCTGGCTCAATGTGTCTACCACCATATTAGCCTTGCCTGGATGATACTAGATGGTCACATCCACAATTCATATAAAACGAGACACAAAGCTCCAGTCTTTTCTTCAAATATTCATGGTTTTCAAGATTACGGTTCCTATCCAATTATGCAAATTATTACAGTATTTAGTCTTTATGATTCCTACATGCTTTGTATCCTGTATTATATGAATTGTAATATGTTTTTAATGATTTGCATGAGTTTTAACCATGATTTGAGAAGCTATGAATTTATCCCTAAGTTGTAGTATCTTCTAAAGTATTAGTTTTCCTCAAAATTTAGCCTAGACTACTAGTTTTGAATTAATTCAGTCAAATTTCAGGTTACTACAGTATTTTAGAAATTTAGTGATTTTAGACAAGTTTAGTTTTGTCTTAGAAAATTTAGAACTTCAGTTTTAATGAGCTATTAGTATTCAGTTTGGGAGTAGTGTTTAGCACCGAGTTGGACTAGGGTTCAGTATAACCTTGAGTGGCTCTCAAGTCAATCCATCATTTTTTTGGATTGCCAATCAGATTGTATTCTGTAAGCATAGCACACAATTTTTCAATCTCATCAGTTGTTGCCTCCATGTTTGCCTGATCCTTTTTCTTATTTTTCCTTGAAAGTCAACAATTTGGAGATTTATGTCCAGCTTTTCCACAAATATAGCAATGACCTTTGAACTTCTTCTTGTTTTGTTCTTTTCTTTCTCCAGAAGGCTTCTTTCCTTTCTTCTTATTTGGAGCAGCATCCTCAACAAGATCTGCTCCCATAATCATAGATTTTCCACGCGATTTATTTTAAGCAGTTTTGTTGTCCTCCTCTATCTTAAGAGAAATCACAAGATCTTCAAGCAATATTTCCTTTCATTTGTGCTTTAAATAGTTCTTGAAATATTTCCAAGTAGGGGAAAACTTCTCAATTACTGCAACCATTTTAAATGCGTCATTTAGCATCATTCCTTCAGCAATAAAATCATGAATAAGGACTTGGAGTTCTTGAATTTGGTCTCCACTATTTTGTAGTCTATAAATTTAGCAACTACAAACTTTTTCAATTATGCATCTTCAGTCTTATAATTATTTTCAAGTGTTGTCCATAGTTATTTCAAAGTCTTTGCAGAATTATAGATATTGTACAAGTCATCCTCTAAAGAACGTAGGATGTATCCCTTGCACAAAAAGTCTGAATGCATCTAAGCCTCCATCACCATGAAAAGGTGGTTTTTGGTCATTCCTTCTTCAGGAACTAGAGGATCTTCACTTTTGAGCCTGTGCATTTCAACTTTGATCAGCCAAACGAATATTTTTTACTGTCAACTTTTGAAGTTGATACCAAAAAATCTCCTGGTTTCTCATCTAGTTCCATAGCATGAGCATGTAATGACCGGGTCGGTCGTTATGGGTAATTTATTTGTGCGAAGTTTTGGGTTAGAAAACTCGGGTTTAGAAGTTGGAAATTCTGGGCTAGGCTAGCCTCAAATGGATTTTGAGAGGGGTATGGTCTAAGGCAATCCAGGTGAGGATTGGGTAGAATATATTAGGTCGAGCTAGTTTTTCCATTAGCCAAGACCTTAAGGAGTCCAAGGAACTTTTTGGAAGTGAATTCAGGTGAGTAGAACTCCTGGTATCAAGGTTGACGTGAAGGGGTTGTTCTGAAACATCAGTATTTATGGTGTGTTGTAAAATGGGAACTTTTGGGGGATTTTCCGAGTTTGTGTCCCATGTCAACTTCCATAGTAATTGAGACTGCGCTACAGTACCCACCGCTATAGCAGAGAAATTTCCACTATAGTGAAAGTCAACGTCGATCAGCACCGCCATAGCGGTCGGTTCTGCTATGGTGGCACCATTATAGCAGTGTATGGACTGCTATATAGACTTAATCAGGATTAATGCAGAAACTTTTCCAAAACATTCAGAATTTCTGAAGAACGATTTGGGAAAGGGCATAGGTGAAGGGAGGCAATTTTAAGTGATTTTCCACCAAACTCAGTCAAAAAGGTAAGGTTTTTGTTCCCCATATCCGTATTTCAATTCCCATACCTTAGAAACTATAATCTCGGGCTTGAGGGAACGTTTGGAATAACCTAAGATGGTAGCATCCGGTGGAAAAGGGAGAATTCTAGGTGTAGAATTCTTGGGTTATGCTTATTATCGCTTTTGGATGATTAAAACTCCATTATTCACTAAATGTATCCATAAAAATGATAGTTTTAGGTGAATTAATGGTGGAAAACCCCTGGGATGGGTGGAATGATCATAGGTTGGCCTGGAGATTAGGATTTTGCATAATCTGAGTAATTATAGGCCATTGGATTAATTTTAGTATATTGTGTACTTGTTTTTAGACCAAGAGCAAGCGAAAGCTTCCATAAATGGGAAGGCTCCGTTTCAGTAAAGTTTCAGGCTATTCAAGGTAGTTGATGGTCTTGTTTTACCAAATGCAATGTATATACATGTAACCTTAGCTTAGTGATGTACATGCTTGCACGCTAATGGGATAAAGTTATGAATGTCCAAGTATTTGGGGTGTCAATTATGTGAAATGAACTTGACTATTGCTTGTTGGTTTTACAAGTGTATTTTTATTCACTTAATCATTGATTTTTAGCTTTGTGTGACATTCGGTTGGCTCAGGTACCATTACTGGTATGAGATACTAATGGTTAGCTCGGGTACCACACCTGGTATAGGTTCTATATCGGTTGGCTCGGGTACCACGCCTAATACAAGTTCTATATTGGTTGGCTCGGGGACCACGCCTGGTACGGGTTTTAATTATGCATTGTTGACTATGTTTGATGTTGGCTCCATGAGTGGACCGGTTGATTGTTGAATCTGTGATTGATTATACTGTTCCTTGAGAGGCCTGGTTGTTACACTTAAATGTAGGGTAGTCCTGGGGTGGACCGAGCATTGCATGTTAACACTTAGGTGTTGGTCTAGGAACCTTAGATGGTCTGAGTGATGTGAAAAAGAGTAAGTTTCATGATTATTGTTCATTTTTAGATGGTTGTTGAACCTATTACATGTGGTTGATAAGTTAGACGGTAGGCTGGGAGCCTGGAATTACATTACCAGTTGTTTCTACATGTTTGTGCTACTTTACTTAGTTTTGGTTATTGTATCTATATTGTTTATTGGAGCTGGCCAATGATCCTACCAGTACATGGTGGTTGTGTACTGATTTTGCACTTGTTTCTTTTTATGAGTACAGGACATCTTCCGACGGCTGCTACACGACCTCAGATATAGTCCCAGCGATTCAAGATTTCAAGGGTGAGCTACTTCTGTCGGGCTACCTTGTTTTCTTCCGGTTTAGTTATAGTCAATCTATTTTCGAACTTAAACTCTTGTTTATTTTTGGGGTTGCATCCCTATTTCTAGACATTTGATATATGTTTTAGTACGATGACTTTCAGTTTCTAGGGGTAATTTCGATAGGATATTATTAGTTTTGGTTTAGATGTGAATGATAGTTCTTTATTTTTAATGCAAACTGGTTTTGAGCTGTTAGTTTTGCTAAGTGTTGAGTTGCATATTGGTTCGCTCATCCGGGGGTTTCGGGTGGGTGCCACTCGTGGAGGTTTAGGTTATGACAAAGATTGTATCAGAGCCCTAGGTTAGTTGATCTTGTCATGCTGCATCAGAACACAACCAAGGCCAACTCTGGATGCATCACAACTATGGACGAAAACCCCTCAATAAATCTCCTGTAGTAACCAGCCAAAACAAAAAAACTCCAAATGTCTGTCAGAGAAGTGGGTCTAGGCCAATTATTTACTGCCTCTATCTTCTCAAAATCCACTCGAATACCCTCTTTAGACACTACATGACCCAGAAAGGCAACTAACTGCAACTAAAACTCACATTTATTTAATAATCGGCAATCCTTGAGAGTTTGCAGCACCACACTCAAATGATTAGCATGCTCCTCCTCACTCCACGAGTAGACTAGAATATTATCTATAAAGACAATAATGAACATGTCCAAATACTGCTTGAACACCCTATTCATCAAGTACATAAAAGCTTTAGGAGCATTCGTTAGTCCAAAAGACATAACCACAAATTCTTAGTGACCATATAAACTTTTGAAGGCTATTTTCGAAATGTCACACTCTCTAACTTTGAACTGATGATAACCAGAACTGAGGTCGATCTTGGAGAAGTAGTTGGCACCCTGAAGCTGGTCGAATATGTCATTAATCCTGGGGATAGGATACTTATTCTTGATTGTGACTTTGTTCAACTGACAATAGTCTATGCACATCCTGAGGGAATCGTCTTTCTTATGCACGAAGAGAACTGGAGCACCCCATAGAGAAATGCTAGGTCTGATGAAACCTTTACCTAGGAGGTCCTTGAGCTGTTCTTTCAACTCCTCAAGCTCAGTTAAAGCTATTTTGTAAGGAGGAATAGATATGGGCTGCATATATGGAAAAAGGTCTATCCCAAAGTTGATCTCCCACTCAGGAGAGACTCCAGGAAGATCTTCAGGGAACACCTCTAGAAACTCATGAAGTACCGAAACTGACTGGAAGGGTGGGGTTTCAAACTTGGTATCCTTAACCCGGACTATATGGTAGATATAACCCTTTGAGATCATCTTCCTAGATTTAAGGTAAGATATGAAATGACCTTTTGATGTTGGAGGACTGCGCTGCCATTCTAAGACAGGCTCATTTGGAAACTAGAATTTCACGACTCTGGTTCTGCAGTCGACTAAGGCATAACATGCATGTAGCCAATCCATGCTCAAAATGACATCGAAGTCAGTCATATCTAGCTCTACTAAATCTGCCGAGGTGACTTTATGAAGGACTAAAACTGGGTAATCTCTATACACCCTCTTATCTAAGACTGACTCACCAACTAGAGTGGAGACTAGGATGGGCTTTAGGAATTTTTTAGGACTGACTCTGAATTTACAAGCAACATAAGGGGTCACAAAAGCTAGAGAAACCCCTAGATCTAACAAGGCATAAAAAATTAAGAGAGAAGACTGATGAGATACCAGTGACTACATCTGGTGAACTCTTGTGATCTTAGTATGAAGACATGGCATAGAGACGGTTCTGATGCTAACTTCCACCTGTGCTAGAAGCAGTACCCTGCTGAACTGTGCGACCTACTAGAGCTACTAAAGTGGTCGATTGAGCTCTGTTACCTCCTTGTTCTTGTCTGCCAGAGGGAAACTCCTTCAACCTATGGCCAAGTTGACCACACATAAAATACCCCTCTCTACTAGCAAAACACTCACCTAGATAATTTTACCACACTAGGGGCAGGCTGGAAAAGTACGGTTACCTGAAACACTGCCTTGTGACCTAGATCCCACTGCTCTTTTTTTCTGATCCTATCGAGGTCTTGGAGATGGAGCACTAGCTGATGAAGGTGCTGGGGCAGAAGACCTCTGCTGAAACTGTGAGTGATTGCCACCACCGGAACTCTACTAAGAATATCCATAGTTGCCTGTCCTAGCCTTATTATTATCCCTAGCCTTCTCCTTAAGCTTATCTTCCTCAACCTGCTAAGCATGGGTCATCAGTCTAGATATATCCATATCCCCCAATAACATAGCATTTCTACACTCCATTTTCACCAAATCGGATACCCCATATAAGAACTTATCCATTTGTGCCCTCGAATCGGCCACCATAGATGGGGAATACCAAGAAAGCTAAGTGAACTTTAACCCATATTCCTGGACTGACATCAACCCCTGCCTCAAATTCATAAACTCTTGGGCCTTAGCCTCCCTCAACTCCCTCAGAAAGAACCTGTCCAGAAAAGCTCCAGTAAAACACTCCCATGTAACAAGAGCTGCATTCACACCCCTGTTGTCTTTCCATTGAGTAAACCAAATATGATCCACATCCTTGAGTTGATAGGATGCTAAATCAACACTATCAACACCTGTCACTTGCATCACCTCAAGAATCTTCTTGATCTCATCAATGAAATTTTGTGGGTCTTCACCAACCTTTGACCCTAGAAACTCTGGCAGATTCATGCAAACAAAATCTCAAACTTGGGCGACAGCTGATCCACCATTTGGGTTTGCAGGAACTGGGGCCTACTGATTAGCCTGATTGGCTACAGTTTAAGCCAACAACTAGATCGCATTATGGAACTCTGCATTCGTAACCTCATGGTTCAGGACTGGAGGATTAATGTTAGCATTTTGGGAGTTAGCTCTGCAAGGAGGCATGATCTGAAATGCATAACGAATGGATTAGAGAGGAGAAACTGAATTAAACTCTGTTGCACAATAAATATAATGAAAGAAGTGAAGTTTTTCTTAAAACACCTCGTAGCCTCTCCCTCATAAGTGTGACGCGCTTCACACCCAAGAAATAGATTCCACTTAGTGCGGCTTTTAGATACCCTAGGACCCTTGAACCTTATGCTCTGATATCAAGTTTGTCATGCCCCGAGGCTAGCCCTCAGACGTAACACGGGACCTAGGATCACAAGTGACACTAAGATAAACCTGAATCTAGCATATCACAAGCATTCAGAAATAACTCTAAACAAGCGCAAGCATAACTGAATAAATCATATAATCTAAAGAGAATTCAACTGAGAACACCTGAGATAAATAACTATCTAAAAAGCAAAAAAACCCAAATCAACTGAGTCTGGCTCTATGTATGAAAGCCTCTAATACTGATGAGTTGCTGGGATAAGCCCCCAGGTACCTCTAAATAATGGAAATAAGAACAAACTGAATAACTCAAAAACCATAAAGGAATTTCCTCAGAGGATAAGGACTCATCACTGATTATCACTGATATGGCATCGGAGTGAGCTAATCACGAGGCTAAAGCTGAGAACCTGAACCTACATCATGATTGGATGCAACATATAGAGTATACGTCAGTACTTCAGACGTACTGAACATGAGGGATATTCAATCTGATTGAATATGTAAACATGCTAAAATAATGATAAAGTGTTTAACTGAATGGACCTATAGTACATAGGACACAAAATATAATCATGCATAAAAAGCTGAAATGCAAGAGTAAACTGAAAACATATTGAAAGCTAAGAATAACATAAACTGAGGACCTGTAGTACTTTACTGAAACTAATACTATGGGAGATTATTAACCGATATAAACCACATGAGCTAAATATGGAGTCCAATGTATATGCCCCATCGTAAGGACCCAATATACCTTGCTGGGGTATAAAGACACGGTTGATGTGATCACTAGTTCTGGGGCCCAACTGAGGGGTTAAACAACCTAAGGTGGCACGTAGTTCTGGACTCGACATATTTGTATGGTCAAAGAAGAATTTTCTACTTATACTCCCGCTGGATCCAAAGAAAATCTCTTTATGGGAAATACTACAACAACCAAGATTGAAGAAAGTGGAAAGATATTTCTGAAGATGACATTTGACAAGGTGTTGACTCTTAACCACGTTCTGCATGTTTATACTATTAGGAAGAACATATTTTTAATCAAACTTCTTGTGAATTATAGTTTCAAGTGTGTTTTTTTATGAGAAAGTTGTAATAAGTAAGAATGAGATATATGTAGGAAAGGGCTATCTCAATGAGGGTCTTTTCAAACTCAATGTAATAGTTGCTGACAGTATGAATAAGAATTTAGCTTCGTCTTACTTATTGGAGTCAAATATTTTATGAGATGTTCGTTTAGGACATGTCAATTGTAAAACCTTGTAAAAATTAATTAACTTAGAAGTATTGCCTAAATTCGAGTGTAATAATCACAATATCATGTATGTGTTGAATCTAAGTTTGTTAAACATCCATATAAATACATTGAAAGAAATTTTAATCCTTTAGACTTTATTCTCACAGATATTTGTGATATGAAATCAATACCATCTTACGATGAGAAAAGATATTTCATAAATTTTATTGATGATTGCACTCAATATTACTATGTTTATTTGCTTAACAGTAATGATGAAGCATTTAAGCAATACAAAATTGAAGTTGAACATCAGTTGGATAAAAAGATAAAAATAATCAGAAGTGATAGGGGTGGAAGTATGAATCTCCTTTTATAGAGATTTGCTTAGAAAATGAAATTGTCCATCAAACTACTGCCCCTTACACACCATAATTTAACGAAATTGCAGAAGAAAAATTGAACATTGAAGGAAATGGTCAATACCTTGCTAATAAGTTCTGGTTTACCACAAAATTTGTGAAGGAAAGCTATCCTGAAAGCTAATCAAATTCTCAATAAAGTACCCCCACAACTAAACACAATTTATTCCATATGAAAAATAGAAATGAAGAAAACTGAACTTGAAATATTTCAAAGTGTGGGGGTGTTTAGCCAAAGTTCAAGTTTTTAAACCCAAAAGTATCAAAAACTGTGGACTATGTATTTATTGGATATGATACCAACAACAAAGCAAGTCGATATTTAGTTTACAAATCTGAACATTCTGACATTCATATTAATATAGTAATTAAATCAGATAATGCCTGAATTTGTTGAAAATATTTACCATATAAAATCAAATGTGAGTCATCTCAT
This sequence comes from Jaltomata sinuosa, assembly GCA_003996215.1. Taxonomy (NCBI): domain Eukaryota; kingdom Viridiplantae; phylum Streptophyta; class Magnoliopsida; order Solanales; family Solanaceae; genus Jaltomata; species Jaltomata sinuosa. Next base: position 54,844 of record QJPP01004597.1, on the reverse strand, counting down.
GAAGTATCTAAATGACCTTGAGAAGAACCAATGAAAAATACACCAAATAAAGAAAATATAAGATGTAATAAACGTTAAAGGTAATCTACTCTTTTTGATCAGATTTTGTGGCATATCTGCTTGAAAATGAGCCTCAAATATTTAAGGAATCCATGTCTTCTGCAGACTCATCATTTTTAAAAGAGGCAGTTAATAGTGACATTGAATCAATCTTGAACAACCATACTTGGGAGTTGGTTGATCTTCCTCTTGGAAATAAATTCCTAGGTTCGAAATGGATCTTTAAAAAGAAAATGAAAGATGATGGAACTATTGACAAATATAAGGCAAGACTTGTTGTTAAAGGTTATAGATAAAATGAAGGCTTTGATTATTTTGATACATACTCATTGATAACAAGAATAATATCCATTCGGGTGTTAGTAGCATTAATGACAATATATGGTCTTGAAATCCATCAAATGGATGTGAAGATAGCTTTTCTAAATGGAGAATTAGAGAAAGAAATTTACATGGAACAAACTAAGCACTTCGTAGTTCCTGGTAAAGAAAGGAAAGTGTGCAAATTTCTTAAGTCACTTTATGGACTAAAACAAGTACTTAAACAATGGCATGTAAAATTTGACCGAATAATATTGGCAAATGGATTTAAGATTAATGATTGTGGTAAATGTTCTATATTAAAAACTTTCTAAATCATCAATTCATTGTTTACTTATATTTTGATGACATGTTAATTATGAGTAGAGACATTTCTAACATAAATGTTACTAAGCATATGCTGGCTAGCAAATTTGATATGAAGGACTTAGGAGTTTCTAATTTGATCTTAGGGATTGGAATTTATAAAACTCCACAAGGCATTGTCACAGTCTCATTATATTAAAAGGGCACTTGACAAATTTAAATATTTGAATTTTAATATTGCAAGGACACCAATTAATGTAAGCTTTGCACTTGAAAAGAATGAAGATGAAAATGAATCACAATTGGAATATACACGAGTATTGGGAAATTTTATGTATATTATGAACTGTATGCGACCAAATATAACATGTTCTATTAGTAAGATGAGTCAGTTTATAAGTAATCCCAATCAGACTCATTGAATTGCAATGAAATGAGTTTTGGGGTATTTAAAATATATCCAAAACTATGCCTTGCACTATAACGAATATCCCATAGTAATTGAGGGATATAGTAATGCTAATTGGATCACCGAATCATCTGAAGTTAAATCCACAAGAGGATATGTATTTACCCTTGGTAGAGGAGCAGTATATTGAAAATCATCCAAATAGACGTGTATCGCTTGCTCTACAATGGAATCTGAATTTATAGATTTAGATAAAGCTGGTGAAGAAGTTGAATGGCTCCAGAATTTCTTGGAAGATATTCCATTTTGGCCCAAACCTTTAGCACCTATATGTATACATTATGATAGTCAAGTGACAGTAGGTAGGGCAGGGAGCACTATGCATAATGGTAAATCTCATCATATACAATAGAGACAAAATATCGTTAGGCAACTACTCTCTAGTAGACTTATCATGATTAACTATGTAAAGTCAAGAGATAATGTGTCATATCTACTTACAAAAGGCCTAACTAGAGAGGAAATTCATAGATCATCAGGGGGAATAGGGTTAAGACCTAGGACGAGTCATCATGGCGGTAACTCTATCTAGCAGACTGAAGATTCCAAGAGCTAGGTTCAAAGATATCAAACAAAGTTATGACTGACTGTTTAATATTATTAAATAACTCAATCTATTCTCGTGATGAAAATAATATTAAAAAATAAGGATAAAACTTAAGGTTTAAATATTTTTAGTGGTTTTCTAAGTTTAGGACAATTTTCATAACCAAATAAGGGAATAGATTCTTCAAGTATTTCAGGTCCCAGAAGTGCATAATAAATGCTTCCAAAGCCATTCCATTTCATGAATAAAATATGATTAATTAATCAACCAACAAAATCACTTGTTACAAATAAGATTCGAGATCAGAAGCAAATTGTGCAAAGACTTCTAGTTTTGCGAATTGCGCTAGTTCTAATTTTAATTTATCAGCTACTTATTTTATGTCTTTTATTTGAGCTGCGGATCCACAAGATATGAGTAAATAGTTTATCTATAGGATTAAACTTTTAGAAATTATCTATGTGATTGAAGTGTAAGGCACTTCAAGGAGAATGATAGTAAATGCCAATTTTCTATGCACTCATGAAACTAGGCGGCGTTTATGGCTGAAATAAATACAACTGTGAGAATTAAATAGTTAAGGGTTAGTTGTGTGACTTGTATTATTGTAACAACCCAGAACTTCCAAGCCCAGACTTAGCTCAGAATAAATAAAATTTTTCAACTGTTAGGAACCACGAGTCACTACCACGAGTCATGGAACAGTCCACGAGTCATGGACTGGACTCGTGGAACGCAGGATAGAGGGCTGCTCCTCTGAAGTCCCTCTCATGACTCGAGTCAACGACCCATAGAAGTTTCCACGGACTGTAGACTTGTCCGTGGAACCCCTAAAATAGAAGTCCTTCAGGAACCACGATTGGGTTCCATGACCCGTGGAAGTTCCCACGAGCCGTGAACCCAACTCGTGAAACCTGATCCAATAGCCTGCACTAAGTCTTCAGGAACCACGACTGGTTTCCTCGACCCATGGAAGTTTCCACGAGTCGTGAAACCAACTCGTGGGACACAGGGTCCAGAGAACCAAGGATCTCAGCCCAGTAACCACGAGTGGGTTCCATGACTCGTGGAAGTTTCCATGAGTCGTGAACCCAACTCGTGGAACTCATACCCAGTAGCCCAAATCTCAGGAAAAGGGAGCCACGACATGGTTCCATGAGCCATGGAACTTTCCACGAGCCGTAGAACTCAGTCGTAATCCCTGGGATGTAATTTTCAGCAGTTTTTCCAATTATTTTCCAGGGGCATTTCAGACTTTTCCTACCTAATTTAACGTCTCAGCTACGACGTTTTGACTACTCTAAGCCTACTTTATTAGTCAAAAGTTACCTAAAACCGTTCTTATCCTAACTTCAACGGACTTAGAAAAGAAAGAATCAAAAGAGGCAATAGCTTTCTCCCAAGAACAAGTAGAGGTATTCAACAAGTTCAGCCCCAAAATCCAAGGATTTCTCCGTGGATTTCTTCACCAGGTATGTGGGATTTCACTAATGGGTTCCTTTCACCATTATGTCCCTAGAACTCAGCCAGTTCCTTCAGTTTCTACATGATTGATTAGACCTAGGGTTCCTAGGCCTTATAGATTTCTTTGCTATTCAGATGCTAAAATTTACATGATGCTTAGTTCAAGTTTCTTGGAGAATTATTATAGTTCGTGAATAGAATTCAGAAACCTACCTTGTGAGGAATTTCAGTACTCTATAAATTTTACTTATTAGGTTGGTCAGTCAGATAATCACGTTTCAGAATTTAAATGCCATATCCTCCAGCATGTTTATGTGCATTCTCAGCTTTTATCAGTATTTTGAGCTATCCAGTGTATTACTTGCATGCTAGCATATATTTAGTTGGGAGTAGACTTAGCACCGTGCGAATTAAGGGACGAAGGCTCACCCGTCAGTTTTAGGCTGAGACCTTTAGTAGAAATCCCTAAGTTCCAGAACTATGGTGCCACCGTAGGTTCTAAAGGGGTCACCCTTCAGATTAGGCTTGACACCCTTGTCCCTTACAGTCATCAGTAGTGGATCCACGTCAGACTTGTTCATACCCTTGGTAAGGTATGAACACCCTCCCATCCAGGGTTACAGATTGGCCCCATAGTTAGCTCAACATGGGGTATGTCGGTTAGTAGTGTCTCCCATGGTCAGATTCATATGCATTGACCTTGTACCCTGTATTTATGTTCAGCATTCAGTTCAGCATGTTATCTCATGATTTATACTTGGTCATTGCATTCAGTCCAATTTTTAGTTGTGTTGCAGTATATTTATCTTCATGTTCAGTTCTATATTGTCCAACATGTATATATATCCTACATGCTCATTACATTCCAAGTACTGACGCATACTCTTGTGCTATATTATTTTATGATATAGGTTCAGGCACTCAACATCCAGACCGGGCTTAGTTCGGTTCCCCGGTTCGTACCCAGCAGTTCTGTAGTGAGTCCTTATTAGTTCGAGAATGACAGACATGCTTCATTTCAGTTGTAGAGTTAGCTGGTGGCATGTCCCGGCAACTCTCATTCAGTTAGATGGCTTTCAGACATAGACTAGACTCAACAGTTGTTAGTGTTATTTTCGATCAGCACTAAACTATATTTTTTTATATTATACACTTTTCAAATTTGTTGGGCTCTCATCTTGGTTTAAGATATTTAATTACTTTAGTTTTCCGCATAGTACATATCCTTAAATTGGTTTTACTTAGATATGTCATGATATGGGTTAGCTTGGGGTCACTTGTGACACTAAGCACCGTGTTGCATCCAGGGGATAGCTTCAGGGCGTGACAAACTTGGTATCAGAGCATCAGGTTCAAGTGTCCTAGGATGTATGAAATCCGCGTCGAATAGAATCTTCTTCATGGGTGTGAAACGCACCACACTTATGGGGGAGAAGCTATGAGACGTCATTAGGAATAACTTCCCTTCTTTATTTTCTAGTTCGTGCATGGAGTATAAACTCTATTTAAATTCTCCTTTATTCTAACTCATGCTCTTTGTATTTCAGAAAAATGCCTCCCAGAAGAGCAAACATTAGGAATCAGCCAGCGCCAGCAGCTCCCGCGGACCCATTGAATGAGCAAGTAACGCATGCTAAATTCAAGGCTACTTTTCAAGTACTTGCTCAGGACATGACCGCCCAGGTCAACCAGTAGGCTGCGACTCCAGCACCGCCGTAAGTCAATACTGCTGCAGCCAGAATCCGGGACTTCACTCGGATGAACCCTCCGGAATTTCATGGGTCCAAGTTAGAGGAAGACCCCCAAGAATTTCTAGAAGATATTCAGAAGGTGATAGACGTTATGGGTGTCACCCCAGTAGAGAGTGAAGACTTAGCTGCCTATCAGCTGTAAGGGGTAGCTTATACTTGGTACCAGCAATGGAAGGAATCGCGTTGTGCTAATGGAAGATCAATGACATAGGATTTTTTCAAGACTGCATTTCTGGACCAGTTCTTCCCACTAGAGCTCAGGGAAGCCAAGGTTCAAGAGTACATCAATCTAAGGCAGGATGATTTGAGCGTGAAGGACTATGCTCTGAAGTTCACTCAGCTATCTAAGTATGCCCCGACAATAGTAGCTGACCCTAGAGGTCGTATGATCAAGTTCGTATCCGGTGTGTCTGATGATGTGGTCAAGGAATGCAAGACTGCTATGCTCGTGAAAGAAATGGACTTCTCCAGGTTGGTTACTTATGCTCAGCAGATGGAGGAGGAAAAGATCAAGAAAAGGGGAGGTGATGCTAAGAGGGCGAGGAGAAGTGAGTATAGCTACTCTTAGCAGAGGTCGGAGGGTGGCAATTGCTCTCATTATTTCCAGAAGAATTCAGCTCCAGCTCCGTCTTTTGCTAGTGCCCCAGAGCACAAGTTCAAGAAAGATAGATGGGATAGAGCATCTCGCTCTAAGTCCCATGGTACAGTTTCTAGTGGGTGCACTAACCTAGTGTGCAAGGAGTGTGGTAGGAACCACCAAGGTGACTGCCTAGCAGGTAGTGGAAATTGCTTTGGGTGTGGTAAGCTAGGCCATAGGATGAGGGAGTGCCCTGAAAATTCTCAGAAGGGCAGGGACACTCGTTCAGGACTCGGTATGGTCACTATGAATTTGTTGTTATGTCTTTTGGACTAACCAATGATCCTGCAGCTTTCATGGACTTAATGAATAGGGTGTTCAAACTATATTTGGACTTGTTCATCATCATCTTCATTGATGATTTCCTTGTTTATTCTCAAAATAAGGAGGAGCATGCGACTCATTTGAGGGTTGTTCTCCAGACCCTCAAGGATCGCCAACTATTCGCTAAGTTCAGCAAGTGCAAATTTTGTTTACAGTCAGTCGCTTTTCTTGGTCATGTGGTATCTAGTTATGGCATCCGAGTTGATTCTCAAAAAATTGAGGCAGTAAAGGGCTGGCCCAGACCCACCTCTCCGATAGACATCAGAAGTTTCGTGGGTTTGGCTAGTTATTACAGGAGGTTCATAGAAGGATTTTCATTCATAGCTGTCCCATTGACCAAGTTGACTCAGAAAAAGGTCAAGTTTCAGTGGTCAGAGGAGTGTGAGAAGAGTTTCTTAAAACTGAAGACCAGGTTGACTACAGCTCCTATTTTGACCCTACTAGATGGTTCAGACGATTACGTGGTTTATTGTGATACATCCAGAGTCGGCTTGGGTTGTGTTTTGATGCAGTAGGGTAATGTCATAGCTTATGCTTCCAGACAGCTTAAGGCCTATGAGAAGAACTACCCGACTCATGACCTCGAGCTTGCAGCGGTAGTGTTTGCCCTAAAAATTTGGAGGCACTATCTGTATGTCATTCATGTTGATGTATTCACAGATCACAAGAGCCTTCAGTATGTGTTCACCCAAAAAGAATTGAATCTTCGTCATAGGAGATGGCTTGAGTTCCTCAAGGATTATGATATGAATGTGCTCTACCATCTGGGTAAGGCCAATGTAGTGGATGATGCTCTCAGTAGGCTGTCTATGGGTAGTATATCTTTTGTTGAGGAAGAGAAGATAAAACTGGTCAGAGATGTTCATCGGCTTGCTCGCTTGGGAGTTTGCCTTATGGACATGACATATGGGGGTGTGATAGTTCAGAATGGGTCAAAATCTTCCTTGGTAGCTGAAGTTAAGGAGAAGCAGGATAGTGATCTCATACTGTTTCAGTTTAAGGGTGCAGTTCATCAACAAAGAGTAGAGGTTTTCTCCCAAGGGGGATATGGTGTACTCCGTTATCAGGGTCGCTTATGTGTTCCTAAGGTGGGTGAGTTGAGATAGAAGATCCTTTCAGAAGTCCATAATTCCAAATATTCCATCCATACAGGTGCCACTAAGATGTACCATGATCTACGAGAAGTCTATTGGTGGGACGGCATGAAGAGGGACATCGCAGATTTTGTGGCAAAGTGCCCCAACTGTCAGCAAGTAAAGGTGGAACATCAGAAACCAGGAGGTGTGACTCAGGAGATTAGCATTCCTACTTGGAAGTGGGAAGTGGTTAACTTGGATTCATAACGGGTCTACCCCGTACTCGCAGGTAGCATGGTTCTATTTGGTTGATAGTGGACAAAGTCACTAAGTTGGCTCACTTCTTGGTAGTCAAGACTACAGATTCGGTGGAGGATTATGCCAGGCTCTACATCGATGAGATAGTCAGGTTGCATAGGGTTCCTTTGTCTATAATTTCAGATATAGGTCCTCAATTTACATCTCATTTCTGGAGATCCTTCTAGAAAGGTCTTGGTACTCAGGTGAACCTTAGTACAACATTTCACCCGTAGATGGACAGTCAGGATGAGCGTACCATTCAGACCTTGGAGGATATGTTGAGGGCTTGCGTGATCGATTTCAAGGGTAGTTTGAATGATCACCTATCTCTCATAGGGTTTTCCTATAATAATAGCTTTCATTCCAGCATTCAGATGTCCCCATATAAGGCCCTCTATGGGCGTAGATGTAGGTCACATATTGGTTGGTTCGAAGTAGGTAAAGCAACTTTTATTGGACCAGATTCGGTACATGAGGCTCGTCATAAATCCTATGCAGATGTTAGGAGAAGGGACTTAGAATTTGAGATCGATGATTGGGTTTTCCTTAAGGTGTCACCCATGAAAGGGGTGATGAGATTCAGCAAGAAAGGAAAGCTCAGTCCCAGATATGTAGGTCCTTACAAGATCCTGAAAAGGGTTGGTAATGTGGCCTACGAGTTAGAGTTACCATCAGAACTAGAAGCAGTTCATCCAGTCTTTCATATTTCTCTCTTGAAGAAGAGCGTGGGTGATTCGACTTTGATATTACCCTTAGAGAGTGTGGCTGTGAAGGATAACCTCACCTATGAGGAGGTTCCTGTCGAAATTCTTGACCGTCAGGTTCGTAGGTTGAGGAATAAGGAAGTCTCATCAGTTAACATTTTGTGGAGAAATCAGTCTGTAGGGGGAGCTACTTGGGAAGCAGAAGCAGTCATAATGTCCAAGTACCCCCACCTCTTTCCCTCTGATTCAGCTTCAGCTTGAGGTAATTAGTTCCTCTCCAGTATCTCAGTTTACTCTTGTGTAATTCAGTCTTTTTACCATTGTTCCATCAGTTATCCTTGTATTTCAGCATACTTGCATGTTTATGGAACTCAGTTCTGTAGATATCAGTTTCCAGTACTCAGTTGGTAGGGATTCAGCTCTTTCCCTCTAAACTCAGCTTGTTTAGTCTTCATTCGAGGATGAATGATCCCAAAGAGGAGATATTGTAACACCCCAGAACTACCATGCCCAGACTTACCTCAGAAAACAAGGAGAAATAAAAAAATTCAACTGTCAAGAACCATGAGTCACTACCACGAGTCGTGGAACAGTCCACGAGTCATGGACTGGACTTGTGGAACTCAGAACATAGGACTGATCCTCTGAAGTCACTCTCACGACTCGAGTCAATGACCCGTAGAAGTTTCCACGGACCGTAGACTTGTCCGTGGAACCCCTAAAATAGAAGTCCTTCAGGAACCACGATTGGGTTCCACGACCCATAGAAGTTTCCACGAGCTGTGAACCAAACTCATGGAACCTGATCCAATAGCCTACACCAAGTGTTCAGGAACAATGATTGGGTTTCACGACCCGTGGAAGTTTCCACGAGTCGTGAACCCAACTCGTGGGACACAGGGTCCATAGAACCAAGGATCTCAGCCCAGGAACAACGAGTGGGTTCCACGACCCATGAAAGTTTCCATTCAGTCGTAAGCCCAACTCGTGGAACTCAGACCCAGTAGCCCAACTCACAGGACCAGGGAACCACGACGTGGTTCGACGAACCATGGAATTTTCCACGAGCCATAGAACCCAGTTGTGATCCCTGGGATGTGATTTTTAGCAGTTTTTCCAATTATTTTCCAAGGGCATTTCAGACTTTTCCTACCTAATTTAATGTCTAAGCTACGACATTTTGACTACTCTAAGCCTACTTTATTAGTCAAAAGTTACTTAAAACCCTTCTGATCCTAACTACAACGGACTTAGAAAAGAAAGAATCATAAGAGGTGATTTTCAGTACTCTGTAAATTTTACTTGTTAGGCTGGTCAGTCAGATAATCACGTTTCAGAATTTGAATGCCATATCCTCCAGCATGTTTATGTGCATTCTCAGGTTTTATCATTATTTTGAGCTATCCAGTGTATTACTTGAATTCTAGCGTATATTCAGTTGGGAGTAGACTTAGTACCGAGCGAACTAAGGGACGAAGGATCACCCATCAGTTTTAGGCTGAGACCTTTAGTAGAAATCCCTAAGTTCCAGAACTGCGGTGCCACCGTAGGTTCTAAAGGGGTCACCTGTCAGATTAGGCTTGACATCCTTGTCCCTTGAATACATCAGTAATGGATCCACGTCAGACTTGTTCATACCCTTGGCAAGGTATGAACACCCTCCCATCCAGGGTTACAGGTTGGCCCCACAGTTAGCTCAACTTGGGGTTTGTCGGTTAGTAGTGTCTCCCACGGTCAGATTCATATGCATTGACCTTGTACCCAGTATTTATGTTCAGTATTCAGTTCAGCATGTTATCTCATGATTTATACCTGGTCATTGCATTAAGTCCAGTTTTCAGTTGTGTTGTAGTATATCTATCTTCATGTCCAGTTCTATATTGTCCAGCTTGTATATATATCTTGCATGCTCAGTACATTCCAAGTACTGACACATACTCTTGTGCTACATCATTTTATGATGTAGGTTCAGGCACTCAGCATCCAGACCGCGCCTAGTTCGGTTCCCCGATTCGTGCTCAACAGTTCTGTGGTGAGTCCTCATTAGTTTGAGGATGATAGACATGCTTCATTTTAGTAATTACTTTTAGTTTTAGCTTTGTAGAGTTAGCTGGGGTCATGTCCCAGCAACTCCCATTCAATTAGATGGCTTTCAGACATAGACTAGACTCAGCAGTTGTTAGTGTTGTTTTTGGTCAGCAGTAAACTATATTTTTTTATATTATACCCTTTTCAGATTTGTTGGGCTCTCATCTTGCTTTAAGATATTTAATTGCTTTAATTTTCCGCACAGTACATATCCTTAAACTGGTTTTACTTAGATATGCCATGCCATGGGTTAGCTTGGGGTCACTAATGACACTACGCACCGTGTTGCATCCAGGGGTAGCTTCGGGGTGTGACAAACTTGGTATCAGAGCATCAAGTTCAAGTGTCCTAGGATGTTTGAAAGCCGCGTCGAGTAGAATTTTCTTCATGGGTGTGAAGCGCGCCACACCTTTTGGGGAGAAGCTATGAGATGTCATTAGGAATAACTTCCCTTCTTTCTTTACTAGTTCATGCTATGGAGTATAAACTCTATTTAAATTCTCCTCTAATATTCTCCTCTAATATAACTCATGCTCTTCGCATTTCAAAAAAATGCCTCCCAGAAGAGTAAACGCTATGAATCAGCCAGCGCCAGCAGCTCCCGCGGACCCATTGAATGAGCAGGTTATGCATGCTAAATTCAGGGTTGCTTTTCTAGTACTTGCTCAGGCCATGACCGCCCAGGTCAACCAGCAGGCTGCCACTCCAGCACCGCCTCAAGTCAATACTACTACAGCCAGAATCCGGGACTTCACTCGGATGAACCCTCCGGAATTTCATGGGTCCAAGTCAGAGGAAGACCCCCAAGAATTTCTAGAAGATATTTAGAAGGTGACAGACATTATGGGTTTCACCCCAGTGGAGAGTGCAGGGGAAAGGGGTAGCTTATACTTGGTACCAGCAGTGGAAGGAATCACATTGTGCCAATGCATGATCAGTGACATGGGATCTTTTCAAGACTGAATTTCTGCACCGGTTCTTCCCACTAGAGCTCAAGGAAGCCAAGGTTCAAGAGTTCATCAATCTAAGGCAGGATGACATGAGCATGAAGGACTATGCTCTAAAGTTCACTCAGTTATCTAAGTATGCCCAGGCAATAGTAGCTGACCCTAGAGGTCGTATGAACAAGTTCGTATCCGGTGTGTCTGATGATATGGTCAAGGAATGCAAGACTGCTATGCTCATGAAATAAATGGACTTCTCCAGGTTGGTTACTTATGCTCAGCATATGGAGGAGGAAAAGATCTAGGAAAAGGGAGGTGATGCTAAGAGGGCTAGGACAAGTGAGTATAGCTACTCTCAGTAGAGGTCGGAGGGTGGCAAACTCTCTCATTATCGCCAGAAGAATTCAGCTCCAGCTCCGTCTTCTGCTAGTGCCCCAGTTCCCAAGTTCAATAAAGATAGATGGGATAGAGCATCTGGCTTTAAGTCCCACGGTACAGTTACTAGTGGGCGAACTAACCCAGTGTGCAAGAAGTGTGGTAGGAACCACCAGGGTGAGTGCCTAGCAGGTAGTGGAAATTTCTTTGGGTGTGGTAAGCTAGGCCATAGGATAAGGGAGTGCCCTAAAAATTCTTAAAAGGGCAGGGACACTCGTTCAGGACTCGGTATGGTCACTATGAATTTGTTGTTATGCCTTTTGGACTAACCAATGCTCCTGCAGCTTTCATGGACTTAATGAACAGGGTGTTCAAATAGTATTTGGACTTGTTCATCATCGTCTTCATTGATGATATCCTTGTTTATTCTCGAAATGAGGAGGAGCATGCGACTTATTTAAGGGTTGTTCTCCAGACCCTCAAGGATCGCCAGCTATTCGCTAAGTTCAGCAAGTGCTAATTTTGGTTACAGTCAGTCGCCTTCCTTGGTCATGTGGTGTCTAGTGATGGTATCCGAGTTAATTCTCAGAAAATTGAGGCAGTAAAGGGCTGGCCCAGACCCACCTCTCCGACAGACATCAGAAATTTCTTGTGTTTGGTTGTATATTACAGGAGGTTCGTATAAGGATTTTCATCCATAGCTACCCCATTGACCAAGTTGACTCAGAAAAAGGTCAAGTTTCAGTGGTAAGAGGATTGTGAGAAGAGTTTCTTAGAACTGAAGATCAGGTTGACCACAACTCATATTTTGACCCTACCAGATGGTTCAAACGGTTACGTGGTTTATTGTGATACATCCAGAGTTGGATTGGGTTGTGTTTTGATGCAGCAGGGTAAGGTCATAGTTTATGCTTCCAGACAGCTTAAGGCCCATGAGAAAAATTACCCGCCTCATGACCTCGAGCTTGCAGCGGTGGTGTTTGCCCTAAAATATTTGAGGCACTATCTGTATGGTGTTCATGTTGATGTATTCACAGATCATAAGAGCCTTCAGTATGTGTTCACCCAGAAAGAGTTGAATCTTCATCAGATGAGATGGCTTGAGTTCGTCAAGGATTATGATATGAATGTGCTCTACCATCCGGGTAAGGCCAATGTAGTGGTTGATGCTCTCAGTAGGCTATCTATGGGTAGTATATCTCTTGATGAGGAAGAGAAGAGAGAACTGGTCAGAGATGTTCATCGGCTTTCTCGCTTGGGAGTTTGACTTATAGACACGACAGATAGTGGTGTGATAGTTCAAAAAGGGTCAGAATCTTCATTGGTAGCTGAAGTTAAGGAGAAGCATGATAGTGATCCCATTCTTTTTCAACTGAATGGTGTAGTTCATCAGCAAAGAGTAGAGGTTTTCTCCCAAAGGGGAGATGGTGTACTCCATTATCAGGGTCACTTATGTGTTCCTAAGATGGGTGAGTTGAGACAGCAGATCCTTTCAGAAGCCCATAATTCCAAATATTTCATCCATCCAGGTGCCACTAAGATGTACCGTGATTTACGGGAAGTCTATTGGTGGAACGACATGAAGAGGGACATCACAGATTTTGTGGAAAAGTTCCCTAACTGTCAGCAGTTAAAGGTAGAACATCAGAAACTAGGAGGTGTGACTCAGGAGATTAGCATTGCTACTTGGAAGTGGGAAGTGGTTAACATGGATTTCATAATGGGTCTACCTCATACTCACAGGCAGCATGATTCCATTTGGTTGGTAGTGGACAGAGTCACTAAGTTGGCTCACTTCTTGGTAGTCAAGACTACAGATTTGGTGGAGGATTATGCCAGGTTCTACATCGATGAGATAGTCAGGTTGCATAGGGTTCCTTTGTCTATCATTTCAGATAGAGGTCCTCAGTTTACATCTCATTTCTGGAGATCCTTCTAGAAAGATCTTGGTACTCAGGTGAACCTTAGTACAACATTTCACCCGTAGACGGACAGTCAGGATGAGCGTACCATTCAGACCTTGGAGGATATGTTGAGGGCTTGCGTGCTCGATTTCAAGGGTATTTTGAATGATCACCTATCTCTCATAGGGTTTGCCTATAATAATAGCTTTCATTCCAGCGTTCAGATGTCTCCATATAAGGCCCTCTATGGGCGTAGATGTAGGTCACAATTGGTTGGTTCGAAGTAGGTAAAGCAACTTTTATTGGACCAGATTTGGTACATGAGGCTATGGAGAAAGTTCAACTCATTAGAGAGAGGCTAAACACAACTCAGAGTCATCATAAATCCTACGCATATGTTAGGAGAAGGGACTTAGAATTTGAGATCGATGATTGGGTTTTCCTTAAGGTGTCACCCATGAAAGGGGTGATGAGATTCAGCAAGAAAGGAAAGCTCAGTCCCAGATATGTAGGTCCTTACAGGATTCTGAAAAGGGTTGGTAATGTGTCCTACGAGTTAGAGTTACCATCAGAACTAGAAGCAGTTCATCCAGTCTTCTATATTTCTCTCTTGAAGAAGTGTGTGGGTGATCCGACTTTGATAGTACCCTTAGAGAGTGTGGTTGTGAAGGATAACCTCACCTATGAGGAGTTTCCTGACGAAATTCTTGACCGTCAGGTTCGTATGTTGAGGAATAAGGAAGTCACATCAGTTAACATTTGGTGGAGAAATCAGTTTGTAGAGGGAGCAACTTGGGAAGCAGAAGCAGTCATGATGTCCAAGTACCCCCACCTCTTTCCCTTCGATTCGGCTTCAGCTTGAGGTAATTAGTTCCTCTCCAGTATCTCAGTTTACTCTGGTGTAATTCAGTCTCTGTACCATTGTTCCATCAGTTATCCTTGCATTTCTGCGTACTTGCATGTTTATGGAACTCAGTTCAGTAGATATCAGTTTCCAGTATTCATTTGGTAGGGATTCAGCTCTTTCCCTCCAAACTCATCTTGTTTAGTTTTCATTGGAGGACGAATGATCCCAAGGGGGAGATATTGTAACACCCCAGAACTTTCAAGCCCAGACTTAGCTCAGAAAACCAGGAGAAATAAAAAAAAAATTGTCAGGAACCACGAGTCACTACCACGAGTCAAGGAACAGTCCACGAGTCATGTACTGGACTCGTGGACGTCAGAACAGAGGACTTCTCCTCTGAAGTCCCTCTCACGACTCGAGTCAATGACCCGTAGAAGTTTCCACGGACCGTAGACTTATCCGTGGAACCCCTAAAATAGAAGTCCTTCAGGAACCACGATTGGGTTACTCGACCAGTGGAAGTTTCCACGAGCCGTGAACCCAACTCGTGGAACCTGATCCAACAGCCTGAACCAAGTCTTAAGGAACCATGACTGGGTTCCATGACCCATGGAAGTTTTCACGAATCGTGAACCCAAATCGTGGGACACAAGGTCCAGAGAACCAAGGATCTCAACCCAGGAACCACGAGTGGGTTCCACGACCCGTGGAAGTTTCCACGAGTCGTGAACCCAACTCGTGGAACTCAGACCCAGTAGCCCAACTCTCAGGACCAGGGAGCCACAACATGGTTCCACGAGCCATGGAACTTTCCATGAGCTGTAGAACCCAGTCTTGATCCCTGGGATGCGATTTTCAGCAGTTTTTCCAATTATTTTCTAGGGGCATTTCAGACTTTTCCTACCTAATTTAATGTCTAAGCTACGACATTTTGACTACTCTAAGCCTACTTTATTAGTCAAAATTACCTAAAACCCTTCTTATCCTAACTTCAACGGATTTAGAAAAGAATGAATCAAAAGAGGCGATAGTTTTCTCCCAAGAACAAGCAGAGATATTCAGCAAGTTCAGCCCCAAAAATCCAAGGATTTCTCCGTGGATTTATTCACCAAGTATGTGGGATTTCACTAATGGGTTCCTTTTACCATTAGGTCCCTAGAACTCAGCCAGTTCCTTCAGTTTCTACATGGTTGATTAGACCTAGGGTTCCTAGGCCTTATAGATTTCTTTGCTATTCAGATGCTAAAATTTACATGATGCTTAGTTCGGGTTTCTTGGAGAATTATTATAGTTCGTGAATAGAATTCAGAACCCTAACTTGTGAGGATTTTCAGTACTCTGTAAATTTTACTTGTTAGGCTGGTCAGTCAGATAATCACGTTTCAGAATTTGAATGCCATATCCTCCAGCATGTTTATGTGCATTCTCAGGTTTTCTCAGTATTTTGAGCTATCCAGTGTATTATTTGCATGCTAGCGTATATTCAGTTGGGAGTAGACTTAGTACCGAGTGAACTAAGGGACGAAGGCTCACCCATCAGTTTTAGGCTAAGACCTTTAGTAGAAATCCCTAAGTTCCAGAACTACGGCGCCACCGTAGGTTCTAAAGGGGTCACCCGTCAGATTAGGCTTGACACCCTTGTCCCTTGAAGTCATCAGTAGTGGATCCACGTCAGACTTGTTCGTACCCTTGGCAAGGTATGAACACCCTCCCATCCAGGGTTATAGGTTGGCCCCATAGTTAGCTCAACTTGGGGTATGTCGGTTAGTAGTGTCTCCCACGGTCAGATTCATATGCATTGACCTTGTACCCAATATTTATGTTCAGTATTCAGTTCAGCATGTTATCTTATGATTTATACTTGGTCATTGCATTCAGTCCAGTTTTCAGTTGTGTTGCAGTATATCTATCTTCATGTTTAGTTCTATATTGTCCAGCTTGTATATATATCATGCATGCTCAGTACATTCCAAGTACTGACGCATACTCTTGTGCTACATTTTATGATGTAGGTTCAGGCACTCTGCATCCAGACCGCGCTTAGTTTGGTTCATCGGTTCGTACTCAGCAGTTCTGTGGTGAGTCCTTATTAGTTCGAGGATGATAGACATGCTTCATTTCGGTATTTACTTTCAGTTTTAGCTTTGTAAAGTTAGCTGAGGTCATGTTCCAGCAACTCCCATTCAGTTAGATGGCTTTCAGACATAGACTAGACTCATCGGTTGTTAGTGTTGTTTTCGATCAGCACTAAACTATATTTTTTTATATTATACCCTTTTCAGATTTTTTGGGCTCTCATCTTGCTTTAAGATATATAATTGCTTTAGTTTTCCGCACAGTACATATCCTTAAACTTGTTTTACTTAGATATTCCATGCCATGGGTTAGCTAGGGGTCACTTGTGACACTAAGCACCGTGTTGCATCCAGGGGGTTAGCTTCGGGGCGTAACACTTATCTAGGTGTATAATAAGGTTTGACAGTTCAAACATATCACATCTACTGATTGATCGAGAGCATCCGATATAAGTTCACTACAGAAAGTTCAAAGGAAAACCTACTTATCCAGATACAATTAATTCTTTCTTATAAATTACACACTTGTCCATGCATTCTTTTATCTTATGGTCTTTTCGCATTCATGTGGAGGATCGTTGGGTTCTATATGTCACGATCCAATTTCTCGGTCATGATGGCACCTACAACCCCCCAGGAGGTGAACCAATCCCCGTAGCCCGAAATGGTTAGTAATGGGCTACTAGCTAACAGTTAAGTGGAAGAAATGATATAATCAAGCGAAAGCAAAGGAACAAGATGAAAAGATAGATAACAGGAATATATATACACATGCGAAAGCTAAACCAAATCCCAAAATCCTGGTATCATAGTATAGAGCCAGAACTACATATAAGGAGTACGAAGCATCCAAAATAATATATACACAACTATCTCTGAGTAGTAACGGAGTACATGATACAGAAGATAAACTAAAGCTAAGCTCCGATCACCAAGAGCTCACCCTCAGTTTGGATATTTCAAAAGATCTCCAAGCATGAATCCCACGATCTAGGGGCAATGTCCCACACTAGGATCTTCACCAGAAGATGCAGAGTGTAGTATGAGCACCAATTATAAAGCAACTGGTACCCAATAGGTATCATAGGCTGATTGGGCACATATATGATGAAAGAGCAGTAATAAACAGAATAGAAACAAGTAGTCAGAGAAGGAAATGAATAAGCACATGAAATCTAGCACGGAACAACATACATGGCTAGCTGCTATAACACAATCACAGGCGAAAGAAAGAAACACATACCCGGGATCCTCACAATAAAAAGTACATAAAGAAGAGTTTAGAAAGTAGGTGGTATAACGGTAACCTCAAATGGATAGAAAAAGGAGAGAAAAGATAACGATAATCATGTTGGAATACAAGATACAATAACCCAAATAAACATACTAATCTCAAGTAAGAATTTAACAACTGAAAGCCCAAATTTGACCTTAATAATATCCAAAGTCATAAGAACCACAATAGGAACCAATAGAGCGAAATAGTAACAATAAATCTACCTACAGTCCCACGGGCGCTCATACACCCAAGGAATACAAACAAGTGAAGACAAATCCTCCGACATCCCATACTACCGGAGCGTATAATCAACAAACAGCAAACAAGGGTGGTACCTTACACAAATGAATGATGTAATATGATATGCTGAACTAAGTGTAACCGCAATTTCAGTATGTTACCTCATTCGGTGCCCCAAAGGTCCAATAAAGGAGGGATCTATGGAAGGACTCCTCCCTAGTACATCTACTCCACTGTACACCCCTACCACCGATCAATCTTTTGCCCATAGCACTTGATCCATAATAATAGGGTCCATGGAGATCTATTCGTAGACCACATACTACACTCTAATCTCAAAGTATCAGTATGGAGTGCCAACGGATCCAAACTAGTACTCGAATGCTAAAAAATGCATGCATGAATCCTATCCAGGTCTAACTCAATGAAATAAGTCTCATAAACCCTCTTCAAGGGTGCCTGAGCGTATCTGGGTCTAAAACAGTAGTAAATCTAGTCTGATGCTTGACTTACCAAGTCTAACATCATTTCATATCCATAACAGGGTCAATCGAGCACCTCGGTTCAACCGGGTAAAGTATATAGTAGGAAAACTGTAGCAAATCTTTCTTTTAACTTTCCTTATCTCAAGAAGATCCATTAAGATGATACCAAACCATTTTATAATCAATTTTACCAAAAACAGGCCCCACGGGCCATGCAAGATTTAGAAATCATCAATAGAAGGTCCAAAGACAAAACCATAGTAAAAATCATGAAGAAAATACTTTTATATGCATGATAATGGCATGCTCAATCACAATCAATAGTCCAACGGATCACAATAAATAGTCCAACGGATCACAATCAACCTATCGGTCCTGTACAAGCTCTAATCATTCTATAACACAAATAGCCAGCTCTATAATAAGAGTAAATGCATCAGGACCCCCCTAAAGTTGGTCGACATTTGGAAGTAGACACCTAAAATTTACGGGGGTCCTATTACACCACTCAACTAATTATACAGTTGTAAATACCCCATTTTGACCCATTTGCTCACCAGCTTTGTTCTCACGTTTCAAAGGCGCGTGACTGAAGGAAATTGCAGGAACAAATCAATTAAAAAAAGCCACGTGGCATGGTTAATTTAAATCCTTTATTTATATAAAGACACTCATCTTCTCAACCTCCCAAAAACTCCATTTCTAGCCGTTGGAGAAGCTTCTCCAAAAAAAAATTCTCTCATCATCAACGAAATCAGATACAAAAGGTAAGAAAGTTCCATATGTGTCCTTTAGTAGCTTTAATTTCTTGTTGTTTTGTTTAAAATATCTGAAATCAAGCGATTAGGTTATAGGGAAACTACTGTTACAATGTCAAATGCAAGCTTGAATCGCATTTGTAATGACGAGCATGATCCAATGTTGCGTATGACAAATGCAAGCTTGAATCACGAAATTTTTTTGGACATTTTTACAAAAACTAAAGAAATCGTAAAGAACCCTAACCTTTAAGTTTTCACTACTTTGTTTACTATGTAATTTCTTAGTTTTCGACACCACGATCTCAGCAATTGACAAAGACAATCACAAACCCTAACAGTCCCTTAGCTTTTTTACTTTTCTGATTTTGATCGGTTTAGAGAGAGAAATAGAAATATCTAGAAAGGTTAAAGATTAAAAGAGGCGGGTCAGGGTTAAACCCGACTTATTTACACGGGTTGGGTAATTAAAATTATTATTAATATTTTATTAATGGGTGAGACACACGCGCCTCTTTTGAGAAAAAAGCTGGTGAGCAAATGGGTAAAAATGAGGTATTTACAACTGTATAATTAGTTGAGTGGTGTAATAGGACCCCCGTAAAGTTTAGGTGTCTACTTCCAAATGTCGACCAACTTTAGGGGGGTCCTGATGCATTAACTCCTATAATAATAATAACAATGTCCAGGACTCACGAAAATTCCCAATTTCCCACCATCTATGTTCCAGAGTCAATATAAGTCCTCACAGGACCACAAGGGTGAATAGAGCGTATAAGACAAATACTACAAACATCGGAGAAAGAAAAGTAATCGAACGCGAATAAAGTGGTCAAGGTCTGCGGCACCAACTAGAAAACCCAACCTAAGGATGCCCATTAGTACAATTTTATCCTATATATGTGAATTCTAAAGAGTTTAAATCGTAACCTACCTGTCGTCCGACGACAAGCTACTGAACAACGATATCCAAGCCCGAATCGCTCTGAGAAGCTCCGAATGATAATGAAACTATCACAAATATAAATAATATATCAAGATGAGTCCAACGACATCCATATAGCTATAATAATAGGTGGGTCAAAATTTGGGTCACTGACGGGCCTGTAGGCCCCCAACCTAAAACCAGAAATGAAGAAGTGCATAATGATCACCACACCCCAAGGTGTGCATGCTCATATTTTGGAGAGAATTTGGCCAAGGAATTGGCTCAAACCAGCCAGTCCATTTTAAGAAAAATAGAAGAATCAAATGAGCAAATTTGATGGAAAAATAGCTGATAAAACTCACCAATTATGATGGATGAACGATCCCAAGAAAGAATTATGTACCCCAACACCAACAATTGATCAAATACTGAGTTTGGGCGAGTTTTAAGCTTACAACAATGGAGAATTCGTAATTGGAAAGAAAGAGACGAAGTGGAAAAAGTTATATACTACCCAGGGGTCCTTCATTGCCATCGTGAAGGGACCCCTCGTGGTGCGAGGACCACGCTGGGTAGACCACCACGATCGCAAGGACTAGCCACACAAACGCAAAGAACAGACGAGGAAGGGCTTCATCGCGATCGCGATAGGCG
The DNA here is from genome assembly GCA_003996215.1 of Jaltomata sinuosa. Classification (NCBI taxonomy): domain Eukaryota; kingdom Viridiplantae; phylum Streptophyta; class Magnoliopsida; order Solanales; family Solanaceae; genus Jaltomata; species Jaltomata sinuosa. The sequence continues at coordinate 34,308 of QJPP01004597.1, read as the reverse complement.
ATCATGCGATTGTGAAGAACAAAGGGCCAGGTGCTTCATCGGGGTCGCGAGTAAAGAGGATCACGATCGCGATTAAGGCCCGAGGCCTGCACCTACAACAGCAAAATCCGCAACTTTTGAAAACTCAATGGGGCATTCCAGGCAAAATCAGAAATCGATATTTAAAAACCAATAATGCTAACAGAGTGGAAACGATGTTGTGGACTCAATGGAATTGGTGAAACTTCCATATGAGGTCATTTTGGAGAAATGTTGACCCAAGTCAACACTAACTAACAAGCAACCAAAGACTCAAAATGAGCCCGGCTCACTCAGAACCCAAACCAACCACCTACCTAACTCAAACTCAACATTTCAGAGCTGATAAAATCATTGGATTTCAAATCTGATGATCCAATCATCGAAAGCTGACCAAAGTTATACTTTCAACTCCAATAGCCTGAAAACAGAGGGAAAAACATAAAACCCACACCAGAAGTTCTCAGGCCTCAACTGAAGGTCCAACTAGACCAAAATCAATGCTCCGGAGCTAACGAAACTATCGAAATTTGATTTTGAGCAAGTTAGCTAAGAATGTTGACTAAAGTCAACAATATTCTAAGTTAAGGCTCTAAAATAGGCAAACGGCCAAAACAACCAAATGAATGACCAGAGCACCGAACTACCGATCCCAGCAAGCCATAAATAACCTGGGGCCACTATAAGAAAGATCTAACAGTATAATCAATGCATAAATGTGAAGATAACCGGAAGGGTCATCACACTATAAAAAGAAATGAAAGAGAAACGGAGAGTGAAAGAGTGTAACTCTTTAACTGAAGAGTTGCACCTTTCTAAACCATACCTTTCCAAACCAGTGCATCTCTTCTGAAGAGTTGCATCCTTTCTGAATCATTGCTTCTCTTCATGAAACAAATACTTTTTTGTGACACCTCGGGAATCTATTCAGCTATCTAAAGAAGAATCTCCAAAAAATCCTAAGTTTCCATAAATCACGAGTCTTGTTCACGGTTTGTGATTAGAACCACGAGTCGTGGTTCTGAGTCGTGATCCTAGACTTGTAAAATTTAATCTATGGTTTGAGACCACGGGTGAGTTCTACAGACTGTGATTCCTTCTACAGACCATAGAATGCACTCGTGGAATCAGACCTGAGGACTGACTTGGTCCCAAGGACCACGAGTTGTTTCTACGCGTTGTTGTTTAATTCACGGACCATAGAGACGACTAGTGGAACCTGTTCAGAGGACTATATATTTCCCAAAAATTATGACTTGGGTCTACGACCTATGATTCGTTCTATGGGTCCATCCTGTTGACCCGTAGACTGCCTTCTGCAGCTTGTTCCTTTGGCCAGGAATGACGGATGGGAACCACGAGCCGTGGTTTGGTCTACGGTCCGTGGAACCCATCCGTGGTCCCTGAAAGTCAACTTTTTCCAGCTTTTTCCTAATTAAGTCTCAGGCATATTTTAGTCATTACCCGCCCTTTTAACTCCTAAGTGAGGTTGTTTTGACCATTTTTAGCATGGTTTCTAAACCTATTAGCCTAAGTCTCTTCTCAGTACCTCATTCACTTCCCAAAAGGGAAAAGAACTCTCTCAAGCTCAAGGTCTCAAGCTTCAAGGTCAAGCCTCCTATTCTTTTCAATTTCAAGTGGGTTAGCCTCCAACAAGGTATGTGGGTATTCAACAATGGGTTCCTCTCACCCTTGTGCCCAAAACGCCCTATCCTTATTTTGAATTATGAACTTATGAAATTAGAGTTTTGATCTAAATTGGAAAAAATTTATGAAATCAGCTTCTATGTTTAAATTCATGGCTTCTTATTACTTATTTATGATTTGATCATGATTCCTTCATTGGATTTAAAAGCCCAAGCATTAAAGTTGATTTCTAGCATGATTCCATTGAATTGCATATTTTCAAGTGAAATTGGGCATGATTAGACATCATGACTTTATGAATTTATGAAATTGCATGCCTAATTCTTCAAGTATGAATTTAGAAAGAAAAGTATGATTTGAATTATGGCTATGCTTTATTTTAAGAACCTATGACATGAGAATTGCATGGTACCCGATGTGTCTTTATGCTTTTCAAAGAAAATTTGGTATTTGATTATACATTTATGAACTTATGAGCTATACATATATTTTGGGAGTAGTATTTAGCACCGAGCGATGAGGGTTTGATTACCCAAGTCCAAAACTACGTTGTCAGCGTAGGTGATGATTTTTCCTATGGGCTTATGAGAGTGGATCCACATTTTGATTATGGTTTCATGTGTCTTAGCGGGCATTAGGGCAGCTTTGCCAACTAGGGTTATATAGTTGGGTATGGTGACTCGTTTCTTGGCACGGTTCAAGTCAGCTTTGCTAACTAGGGTTATATAGTTAGATTCCATGTAGCTCACATGGCCTAATGTCGGTTATAAGAAACTCTCGTATGAAAGCTTTTGACTTATTTAAACTTATGATATCTACTTTGAGTTTTGCCTCTTATTTCATAATTTACTATTCAACTTATGACAATTACCATGAAACTTCATTTTTTCATGAACTAAGTTCTCATTCACGTTTCAAGCACGTTTTCATTACATTCACTACAACACAACGTATTTATAGCTACAAAATCTAAACTACAAATTAAAAATCGTAGCTATTACTTAGTAATAGCCACAAAAAATTAAATTTGTAGCTATTTACAAAATCATAAAAATATTAGCCACAAAAATTAAATTGGCAAAGCTAATTTCTCATTTTTGCTATAATTACTAACAATCATGGCAATAATTCTCTAAATAGCTACAATTTATTGCTACAATAAAATTTTATAGCTAATCATAAGTTTCTGCCACGCGATAAAAATTATTGTAGCAATTGTAACTTTTTTAGCCACAATAAATTATTTAAAATAAAATATATAGCTAAGTAAATTTTTTTGCTTCAAGTTTTAAAAAACCGTGGCAATAGTTAAATGATATAGCTACGTCTTTTTTGCTATGGTAAAATGTTATAGCAAATCATAAGATTTTGCCATGCGATTAAAGTTATTATAGCAATAGTAACTTTTTTTGCCACAATAAATTATTTAAAATAAAATATGTAGCTAAATAAAAAATTTTGCTACAAGTTATAAAAGATTGTGTCAATAGTTAAATGATATAGCCACATATTTTTTGTTGTAACAAAATTTTATAGCTAATTATTAATTTATATCATGAGTTAAAACTTATTGTAGTAATAGTAAAATTTTAGTCACAATAAATTATCTGAAATAAAATATTACAAAAAATTATTACATAGTTAAATTATATAGCCATAGCTATTTTACTAATTGCGTAGCTAATTGTTAATTTTTGTCATGTGTTAGAACTTATTGTAATAATAGTGACCTTTTAGCCATGAAAAAGGTTATTTAAAATAAAATAATATAATTAAATAAATATTTTTGCTTTAAGTACTAAAACATCATGCATAGCGATAGTTGGCTAAATGATAGCTATAATTATTTTTCATGATAAATAATTTAGTCAAAAAATTAAAATTGTAATAAATTTTATAGCTAAATTATTTTTTACCATGAGCTGAAATTTATTGTAATAATAATATTCTAGTATAGTTAGAGGTGTTAATCATTCAATTCGATTCAATAATATATATCTACTTGTTGAATTACAATAAATAGGTGATTATATCTAATAATTTTAATTAATCAATTATATCTAACTTAAATATAACTTCTCCAAGGCTGTCCGAAGAATGGTTATCAATTTTTTTATTGAAAATTGTAAAGATATTTATGTATACTTGATACTTTATTATTTTAAAATAACTGCATAATTTATTTATATGTAAGCTCTTATTCTCTTAAAAATATTCATAAATTTTTTAATAATTGCAATATATTATGTATATTAGTATTTGTATTCGTGCGATGTACGAACATTATTAAGAAATGATAATACTTGCAAATTTTATATGAATTATTTAAACATATTAAATTATATTTATTTATTTTATTTTATTTGTAAAAGATAGTTCAAATATAATATCTTTATATTATCTATCTGCCTCTTTGTATTTTTTTCATACATAATATTTAAATAATTTTTTTAATTTAAATTTTTGCCTTTTATTAATAATTTATAAATAGACAAGTCGATCATTTAGTGAATACAATAAATACACATACTGTAATGACCGGACCCGTCGTTATTTTATGAATCGCGAAGTTGAATTATTAGGGAACAAATTTAAGGTACGTTTGTTTAAGTAAGGTGACGTAGTGGAAAATTTTTGATTTTTTTTTAAAAATAATCTGGGCTGACGTCATTCTGCTATAGAGGTAATTATTCCGCTATAGCGGGACCTCCATAGCGGAGGGCTAACCACCATAGCGGAGTGACGGGAGACAGAAGCTAAGAACAAGATTTAATAAAAGATGCTCTCCTCCTTAATTGGAAAACATATGAGGGTTTCTCCAAAAACCCTCCCATGCTGCTCCAAGGCTAGGGAATCATGAGGAGGAGGGGTCATGGCTGGAGGTACGCGGAACAGCATATTCCAGGACCATCGTTCAGTTGGGAACGCCTTCATAGAGCCGGGAACGCCTTCATAGAGCCAGAAACGCACGGTTGCAGCTACTCTGCGTCCAAGTAGGCTAGGTTTTCATGAGTAGTTAGACCTGTTTACATTCTGTACTTATCGTATAGTGGAATAGAGATTTCATATCTTAGGCCTCCGGGCACGGAGTCTGGCGGATTGGACACTGGATATTGTAGGAATTTGGTTGGACTGAATTGTGGTTGCTGGTAATTATCTCGGTTGCTTATCTTGTCTTGGTATGCTAAAATGATAGGACTCAGGGACTGGGATGTCGGGAAGGTTCGGGGAACCGAGAATTGCAAGGATAACTAAATCGGTATGGAAATGGGAAACTCCTAGGTGAGATTTCGAGAATGCAGAAGGAATGATAAGTAATCATTGTTTTGCTAAGGGATAAGAGGTGGTAACTCGTATTGTTATTATCTATGTAAGTTTTGAAATCAATGGGGTTGTTAAATTAGGCTAAAAAAGGGTAAATCGTTCATTATATGTAAATAAAGGGTGAGCATGTTTATTCTTCGGACGAAGGTCGAGGTTCAGTTATATACCCGGGAGAGAGGGTAGGTGATGGCTTACGATTCCTGTGAATGTTGTATATTTTGTACTCTTCTCTAAGTGTTTGTATGAATTGCATTGCTTAGAGGAATTATGTAGAATATCTAAGGGTCCTGTTTTACAGTCTGTGAATTGAACTGTGTATTGCTTGTTGGTTTACAAGTTGTTTGTTCATTATTTGACTATGGATTATTGACATTCAGTTGGCTCGGGTACCACGCTTGGTACAGGTATACTAACGGTTGGCACGGGTACCATCCCTGGTACAGGTATAGCAAATGGTGGGCTCGGGTACCATGCCTAGTACGAGTTTATTTTACTACATCATTGCATTGACATTGTTGCATTGTATTGACTGTTATTGGTTCCGTGAGTGGACCGGGCTATTTTTTTGAAATGTGGTATTTGTTGTTGGTCCTTGAGTGACCGGGAATCCTGTTATATCTATCGAGTTGGTCTTGGATTAGGCCGGGTTGTTTGTTTAACACTTAGGTGTTGTTAGAGAGGGATCCTAGGGTGGGTCCGGGATATACGATGAGGGTTGTTGTTAGTTATATTGTTCATTGTTGATCATTGTTGTAAATATGGTTTCCATGTGGTTGATAAACTAAGGTAAGGGCTGGGAGCTTTACATGGTGTGACTAGAGGGTGATATCCTGGGGGGGAATTTGTTTAGGGATCCGAGGCGGGTCCAGGTATTTGTGTGTAGTGGGTCTGGAATGACAGGGTCTGGGTTGTTCTGGATGCATAGTCATGGGGGTTGACTAGGTTAATGGTGAGGCAGTCAGAGTTGGATTTAAAAGTTGGTCTAAGATCGTGTAACTTGGGAAGTCTAAGGTTAGAGTGACTGGGGAAGTCTAACATTAGCGTGACTCGGAATACCTGAGAGAGAGGGAGTCGGCAGTGGAGGGAGTAGAACGGGTTGAGGTAAGGGGTATGAGTAGACGATCGGATGAGATCGGCTCCGATAAAGGAAAGCGGTGAATGATAGACTTGTATTATTTATTTTCATGTTTTCCCTATTCTTCTTATATGATTGTAGGAGTGGATTTGGGTCGACCGATGATGCCTACAAGTACGTGTGGTTGTACTGACTCTACTCTTGCTATACCTTTTTGGTATAGTCTGGTTGCAGGGCTGGTGATGTTTCATAGGTACATGGCGATGGTGATCTGCAGCAGCTTATGTCCTTCCTCCATGATGGAAGTTGTGTCTTATTTACTTTTCCTTCTTGTATAAATCTAATAGTAGCTCTTGTACCTGTTTGGACTAGGTCCTAGGGAGGGTAATTTGTATTTTAGAACTATTTTATGTTTTCAAATGTTGAATAACAAGGTTTTCATAATAAAAGGAAGGTTATTTTGCAACTTTCTATTTTTTTCCGCATGTCACCTGTTGGACGGGTGGTGAGGGTTCGTCTATCTAGGTGATTAGAGTAGACACCCGTACGGCCCGGTGGGTTGGGTCGTGAAAGATGGTATCAGAGCCTAGGTGACCGATCTCCTAGTATAAGAGTAAGGTGTCTAATAAAGTCCTACGGATTGGTGTGTTGATGTCCACATCTAATCCTTGGGAAGCTATGAAGCATCCTAGGAAACATCTTCATTCTTTCATTCTTTCGTGCAGTTGTTTACTTGCTTGTATAAGTTGAGTCCAATTGGTATCTCTTGATTCCAATTGGTATCTCAATAAAGTAAAGGAGGTCCTTGTACTCCAGTTGCGATAAGACAAGGAGGAGAAATTGGAACCCAGAAGGTTCCAACTGGTATCTGTCCTGAGAGGCTGCGGTAAGACATGGATGATCGGCTAATGGCCAACCATGGGCCGAATAGAAGGTGAAATTATGTGACTTGATTCTTGTTGTGACCTGAAGTGAAATGTTGTGTATTGTTGAGTAGTAGAAACTACTTGAAATTTTGTGTATTTGGTTACCTTGATGTGAATTGTTATCTGCTGTGCATATAAAGTCTGCAGAAAGTCATTAAGTGGAAAATTGTGTGTACCTTAGGCTGTGGTAATCGGTTAAATGTCCTAATGTAAAGAGTGATATTGCATGTTAAAAAAGGCTCATCATCGGTTAAGATGATAAGGGATTGAGAATTGTGACTGTAGGAAAGCTTCGGTTTCAGGACAGTCGGGACTTGGTTGGGAACCATGGGAACAAAGGAGTCATTAGTGTAATGGCGGGAAGGTATTGTTGGAAAACAATTGTTTTTGTGATTTCTTTGTAATTGCTAGGGTGTTATGCCTGATTGTGATACGTTGATGCCAGGAATGGCCTTGAGGGTGTTTTAAGACCATGGCAAGATTTATAAGTTTGGACAATGGTAGCCGGGAAGGGGGATGAGTGTATTTAGCTGGAAATCAAATTTCTGTACTGTTTACCGTCAGGACCTCCATAGCAGACGGCACCACTACGGTGCTCTCGCTATAGTGGATATTTCTCCGCTATAGCGGAGGGGCATCTGCCATAGCGGAGACACGTGAGGCAGAAAGACTGCTCTGTTTTCCCTTGCTTCTCGGGGGCAATATAAGAGCGAGTATTAAATTATGAATCACGGTGTAAATCAAGGAAAGCATGCTATAACTAACATAGAATGCTTATAAGAGAAATTGTCTAAAACAAGCATCCATGTGCGATAACAAAAGGGGGAATATGAAAGGGGAAATATTATCTAACAAGCGCCAAGTAGGGGCAACCAAAAGCAATAACAGTATCTAGAAAAAGGGGGAGGGGGAGGTCCTAAGCCTCATCATCACTCAGGAAGGGAAACTCATGCCTATCCTCAGGCTTGAGTGTGGGCAGCTCCTGACTTGGGGTCGCACATGAGAACATGACCTTGATGGTCTTCTACATCTGGGAAAACATGCAGTCCCGGGAGCGTCTATTCCTCTTCTTTTCCTCTAACTCTCTAAGGAGTGCTGCAGTTCCTGAGCAGATGGGTGTGGGGCTATACCTCTGGCGTTAGGATTCTCCATAAACCTCTGGACAGCCACCAAATTCTCCTCCAGCTGGGCTCTAGAGATTGGGGGCTAGGGCGGGGAAGGGGCAGGAGTGTCCTCATCATCATCATCATCGTCGTCGGCCTCCTCCACAGGTTGGTTGCTTCCTGCTTCATCCATCTTCCTTTTCTTCTTGGAGACCACCTTCACCATGACAGGGTCAAAGGGGTCGTCCATAGCCACCTCTAAGTCAGTATGGTCTTCAGGCACTCCAACTCGCCTGCATAACTCGGACACTAAACCCGGAAGATAGGGTCCCTTCCTATGCCCCCGGTAGAAGTCCTTCCATTCGGAGATGATTTGCTCCCCCACATTCATGATTATGCCCTGCATGGCACAAACAATCACCAAAGCTCAGGCATAGGTCACATTGGTCTGGTTGCCTGACAGGCAGATCCTCCGGGATACCAAGTTTAACCACATCCTAGCCTCCGCAGAAAAGTAGGTGCTAGTGACGCCCTCGGGGCTGACCCAGTAGACCTGGTTTCTGAAATCTGCATCTACCAAAGTATCTCTCAATCAAGTCATGTCCCAAAACCTTGTTTTGGCCTCATATGCAGTATTTGAGACCTGAGGCACTCCAAGCACCTCATTGACAGTCTGAGCGTCCACTAGAACGTCCCTCCATCGGATGCGAATAGTGGGGTTGGGCTCATACCAACTGATGGTAGGGAGAATGGCATAGAACTCCCGTACCCAGCCTGTCCATGCTGAAGGAGGATCTACTAGCAAGGACTCCTAGCTAAACTCCCAAACCTTGTTGTGGCAGGCAGCTGCTTTTCCATTCACCCCGATCATCTTACAACCTCTCTCATTATAGATGCCCAATCTCTGATAATCCAGAAATATCTCCCGACTAACTTCATCGGGAAAGCAGACATAATCGTATACGGGCAGTTGTCCTCCTTCAGCCATTGGAATGTATAACCTGTAATGTAACAAGAAATGAAGTTAGAACTCGATAGGGCATAAGGGATTTAGAAAAATGGGGAAAAAATTTCTAAGTGTTAGCTTGGGAAGCCACTGGTTCGTGGCCTTCCGCTATAGCGAACGGACGTCCGCCATAGAGGAAAAATATTCGTTATAGCAGAACCGCTATAGCGGAGTCCAACCACCATAGTGGTATTCATCGTCTCTGGAGATCCAAGGGTGCAACAATGGTGCCCCTTGGTCCAAAATTCTATTTTTGGCATTCCCAGTTCATATCTACCTACCCAGGGTACCTCTTACTATTTTCTACAAAAAATGGGCATTATAACCCCTATAAAGCCTCCAAATCACCACTTTTGTTCAAGAATAACCCTTTACATTCCACCCCATTTGGGCCTCTTTTTGGTCAATAATAGTGTAATCCTTACGCTCAGAATGCCTGGGAGGCATTGTAAACATAATGGAAGCATCCATGCTTCGGGAATTCAACAAAATCCAACCAAAAGTTTCAATTTCAAAACCCACTACAATACATGGATGCTTCGTCTAATCTTCTCCAAATTGGTGTGACTAATGAATTTCCATAAGTGTTTCTCAAGGATTTGCCCGGAGTCCCTCCTGAGTGGGAGATCGACTTTGGGTTAGACCCTCTTCCATATACATATCCTATCTCTATTCCTCCCTATAAGATGGTGCCCGCGGAACTTAAGGAGTTAAAGGATGAGTTGAAGGATTTTCTTTATAAGGGTTTCATCATGCCTAGCATTTCTCCATGGGCGGCCCCAGTTTTTTTTGTTCAGAAGAAGGATGGTTCTCTTAGAATGTGTATTGATTATCGCCAATTGAACAAGGTCACAATCAAGAATAAGTATCCCATTCCTAGAATTGATGACTTGTTCTATCAGCTTCATGGTGCTAGTTTCTTCTCCAAGATCGACCTTAGATTCGATTATCATCAACTTTGAGTTGGGGAATGTGATATTCCAAAGACAACTTCAGGACTCGGTATGGTCATTATGAGTTTGTTGTTATGTCCTTTGGTCTAACCAATGCTCGTGCAACTTTTATGGATTTGATGAATCGTGTGTTCAAGCAATATTTGGATATGTATGTGATTGTGTTCATTGATGATATTCTTATCTACTCTCAGAGTGAGGAGGAGCATGCGGATCATTTGAGGGTACTGTTGCAAACCCTCAAGGATAGATAGTTGTTTGCTAAGTTTAGCAAGTATGAGTTCTGGATGTAGTCCATTGCTTTTCTGGGTCACATTGTGTCTAGTGATGGTATTCGGGTGGGTTCACAAAAGATCAAAGCAGTGAAGAACTGGACTAGACCTACTTCCTCATTGGATATTCGAAGTTTCTTGGGCTTGGCTGGTTATTACAGAAGGTTCGTAGAGGGTTTCTCCTCCATTGCTTCGCCTTTGACTCGATTAACTCAGAACAAGGTAAAATTTCAGTGGTCCGATACTTGTGAGAAAAGTTTTCAGGAATTGAAGACTAGATTGACCACCGCTCCAGTATTGACCCTACCTGAGGGTTTGGATGATTTTATGGTGTATTGTGATGCTTTCAGGATCGGTTTGGGTTGTGTTTTGATGCAGCGGGGTAAGGTGATTACTTATGCCTCGAGACAGCTTAAGACTCATGAAAAGAACTACCCTACTCATGATATTGAGCTAGCAGCCTTGGTCTTTGCTTTGAAGCTTTGGAGGCATTACTTGTATGGTGTGCATGTTGATGTTTTCATGGATCACAAAAGTGTTCAGTATGTGTTCTCTTAAAAGGAGTTGAATTTGCGTCAAAAGAGGTGGCTTGAGCTCCTTAAGGACTATGATATGAGTGTGCTTTACCACCCGGGTAAAGCCAATGTTGTGGTGGATGCTTTGAGTAGATTGTGCATGGGTAGTGTCGCCTTGATTGAGGATGGTATGAAAGAGTTGGTGAAAGATGTTCATCGACTTGCCCGATTGGGAGTTCGACTTATGGACTCGACCGAGGGTAGAGTTATTGTCCAAAATGGTGCTGAATCATCTTTGGTAGCGGAGGTGAAGACAAAGCAAGATTTGGATCCTATTGTACTTCATCTTAAGGGTGCGGTTTATCAGCAGCGGGTTGACGTTTTCTCCCAAGGGAGAGATGGTGTGCTTTGTTACCAGGGTTAGTTATATGTACCAGATGTAGATAGATTGAGATAGCAGATTCTGTTTGAGGCTCACAGTTCTAGATATTCCATTCATCCGGGTGCCACCAAGATATACCGTGATTTACGGGAAGTCTTTTGGTAGAATGGTATGAAAAGGGACATAGTCGGGTTTGTGGCTAAGTGTCCCAACTGTCAGCAGGTGAAGGTAGAGCACCAGCGACCGGGTGACATGATTCAGGATATTAACCTTCCCACTTGGAAATGGGAAGAGATCAATATGGACTTCATTACAGGTTTTCCTCGTACTCGAAGGCAACATGATTCCATTTGGGTGATTGTCGACTGGATGACCAAGTCATCCCACTTCTTGGTTGTTAAGACTACTGACTCAATAGATGATTATGCCAGACTCTACATTTGGGAGATAGTTCGATTGCATGGTGTTCCTTTGTCCATCATTTCAGATAGGGGTCCTCAGTTTACATATCAGTTTTGGAGATCATTTTAGAGAGGTCTTGGTACCCAGGTGAAGCTTAGCACAACCTTTCACCCTCAGACAGATGGCCAGGCTGAGCATACTATCCAGACCTTGGAAGATATGTTGAGAGCGTGTGTGAATGATTTCAAAGGTAATTGGGATGATGACTTACCTCTTATCGAGTTTGCCTACAACAACAGTTACCACTCTAGCATTCAGATGGATCCCTATAAGGCACTCTATGGTCGAAGGTATAGATCTCCTATTGGTTGGTTCGAGGTTGGTGAGGCAGCCTTGATTGGTCATGATTCTGTGCATGATACCATGGAGAAGGTTTAGCTTATTCGGGAAAGGTTGAAGACCGCTCAGAGTCAACAGAAGTCGTATGCGGATGTGAGAAGAATGGAGTTGGAATTTGAAGTTGATGATTGGGTTTTTCTGAAAGTGTCACCCATGAAGGGTGTGATGAGATTTGGCAAGAAATGAAAGCTCAGTCCCCATTTTGTAGGTCCTTATCAGATTTTAAGGAGAGTGGGTAGTGTTTCTTACGAGTTGGACTTGCCTTCGGATTTGAAAGTTATTCATCCGGTGTTCCATGTTTCCTTTTTGAAGAAATGTGTTGGTTATCCAGCCTTGATTGTTCTCTTGGAGGATGTGGGGGTGAAGTATAGTCTCTCATATGAGGAGGTTCCCATGGAGATCCGTGATCGTCAGATTCGAACATTGAGGAACAAATAGGTCGCTTCAGTGAAGTCCTTTGGAGGAATCAGCTTGTAGAAGGTGCTACTTGGGAAACGGAAGAGGCCATGAAGGCCAAATATCCTCGTCTCTTTCCTTCCAATTCAGCTCCAGCTTGAGGTACTAGTTTCCTCCTTAGTATGTTTCTCCGATCCTATTCCATCAGTTTCTTTCATGATCCTAGCATGCATCCATGTTTTACGAAGTTAGTTTATCATGTTTTCAAGTTAAAAGGCTTAGTTTCATGTTTATTCCTTGGTTTCCATGTTTTGATGGTTGGTTGGGCTGTTTTCTCTTTAGTTTCCCTTACTTGGTCTTCATTCAAGGACAAATGATCCCAAGGGGGAGATATTGTAACACCTCGGAAACCTATTAAGCTGTCTAAAGAAAAATATATGAAAAATCCTAAGCTTCCAGAAATCACAAGTCCAAATCACGGTTCGTGATTATAACCACGAGTCATGGTTCTGAGTCGTGATCTCAGACTTGTAAAATTTTAGTCTCTAGTTTTAGACTACGAGTGGGTTCTATGGACTGTAGTTCTTTCTAGAGACCGTAGAATGCACCTGTGGAATCAGACCTGAGGACTGACTAAGTCCCCAGGAACCACGAGTTGTTTCTATGGGTCGTCGTTCGATTCACGGACCGTAGAGATGACCCGTGGAACCTATTCAGAGACCTGCCTAGCCTGCTATAAATGATGATTTGATTCTACAGATCGTGATTCCTTCCACGACTCATCATGTTGATCCGTGGGAAATCTTCTGCAGCCTGGAATTTTGGCCCAGGAACCACGACTCAAGTCTACGAGCCGTGATGAGTTCTACGGTTCATGGAAATGACCCCTGGAACTTTAAGCCGAGTTTTAAAATAGCTTTTTCTAAGTTATTTCATAGGGGTATTTTAGTCATTCCCCACCCTTTTTACTCCTAAATGATGTCGTTTTGACTATTTCAAGAAGGGTTTTCATTCTCATTAGCCTAAGTTACTTCTAAGATCTTCATTCTTCTCCCAAAAAGGAAAAGTTCTCCTCCAAGCTTCAAGTCTCAACCTCCAAGTTCAAGCCTCCTAAATCTTTTCAATTCAAGTGGGTTATCTTCAATTAAGGTATGTGGGTATTCAACAATGGGTTCCTCTCACCCTTGTGCCCAAAAACCCCAATTCTTATTTTGAATTATAAACTTATGAAATTAGGGTTTTGATCTAAATTGGGAAAATCTTATGAAATCAGTTTCTACACTTAAATTCATGGTTTCTTATTGCTTACTCATGATTTGATTATGATTCCTTTATTGGATTTAAAGGCCCATGCATTAAATTTGAATTCTAGCATGACTCCATTGAAATGCATGTTTTCAAGTGAAATTGGACATGATTAGATATCATGAACTTTATGAATTTATGAAATTGCATGCCTAATTCTTCCAGTGTGAATTTAGAAAGAAAAGTATGATTTGAATTATGGCTATGCTTTACTTAAAGAATTTATGATATGAGAATTGCATGGAACCCGATGTGTCTTCATGATTTTCAAAGAAGATTTTGGTATTCGATCATACCTTTATGAAAGTATGAGCTATACGCATGTTTTGGGAGTAGTATTTAGCACCGAGAAATGAGAGTTCAATTACCCAAGTCCAAAACTACATTGCCAGTGTAGGTTATAATGTGCCCTATGGTCTTATGAGAGTGGATCCACATATTGATTATAGTGTCCTATGTCTTAGAGGGCATTAGGGCAGCTTTTGGTGACTCGTTCCTTGGCACGGTTCAAGTCAGTTTACTAACTAGGGTTATATATTTAGATTACATGTAGCTCACATGGTCTATTGTCAGTTATAAGAAACTCTCGTATGATGCTTTGACTTATTTGAACTAGTGATGTTTACTTGAGACTTACTCTTATTTCATGATTTACTATTCTATTAATGGTATGTACACTTTGAAACTTCGTTTATGCATGAACTAAGTTTTATTTACATTTTAAACATGCCTTCTTGAATTCATGCATCTCTCACATACTCGGCACATCCTATAGTACTGACGCATCTATTACGTTGCATCCTTTGATAATGCAGATTCAGGTGTTCCCTCTCAGACTCGTGGCTAGAGCTTCTAGGCCACTCTATCTGTCAGCTATTGGTGAGTCCTCTTAGGTCGAGGACTAGTTATATTATTAGCTTGTGTAGCTTTTATTTCCGTACTTTGGGTTAGCTAGGGTCTTGTCCTAGCAACTCTTTATGTCATGAGTAGAGGCTTTTCAGACATAATCAGTATGTTGAGTCTTCTTCTGGATTTGTACTATTTGACTCGGCTATTTGTTTATGTTATTCTGGCTTTATCTGTTATGCTTCCACTTATTTTTGTTATACTTGAGTATTGTATGACCAAGGGGTTAGCTTGGGGCACTTGTGGTCCCAAGTCCCGTGTTACGTCAAGGGGTAACCTCGGGGTGTGACAACCACAACCTTGCCCGCGCCATTGTTCCCCCTGTCTCCCCGGCCTCTAGTATGGCCACCTCTACCTGCCAGGACCACAGCCTTAGACTACTGTTGAGCCTGATTATCAGTCTGTCTGTGAGGGAACTCCCTCTTAAAGTGGTCTGGATCACCATAATGGAAACAACAACGATCAGGCGAAGGCCTGCTGGTAGATGTGTAAGAAGCTCCCTGGCCCCGAGGAGCTGAAAACTGCTGATTAGCTCCTGAATGACCACCTGTAGTAGCTGGCAAAGCTGACTGAATAGGACGGGCAGACTACACCTGCTGATTGTGACCCCTGGAGTGCGAGCCACTAAAGTTTCCATTATTTTGGGGTCTCTTGGCTAACAATTTATCCTGTCCAACCTGCTTGACCCCTTCTAACTTCTTAACATAATCTGTTACCTCATTGAAGCCCTTCCCTGCTGAAGTCATATGCATAGATAACACTTGTAGGTCCTTATTCAAGCCTTTCATAAATAACCAAATTCGCTCCTTCTTAGAACCTAACAATTGTGTAGCAAAACGAGACAAGGCATGAAACTTAGCCTCATAAGTAGAGACCAACATGTTACCCTATTCCAGAGCCAGGAACTCATCCTTTTTGTGATCTCACAAAGTACGAGGCACATACTTCTCTAGGAACATACTTCTCTAGGAAGAGAGCGTGAAACTGCTCCCAAGTCACTGGGGGCTAAACAAATGATTGACATTCCACATGAGACCTCCACCACTGTTTAGCATTACCCTGCAACTGAAAAGTGACAAACTCAACCACATATTGTTGCACAATGCCCATCTTGTGAAGCCTCTCATAACAGTCCAATATGAACTCATAAGCATCTTCTTTATCAGTACTCTAAAACGTATGAGGTTTCAGCTTGAGGAACTTAGTCAGCATCACATGCTCATTCCCTGTCATTATCGGACCTAGCATTGGTCTGAAGAAGCCATATGTGCCCGACGCCGCATCCATTCTAGGAGCTGTAGTAGCCTCTGGCTGAGTAACCATAACCTGATTTATAGTCCCCGTAGGGTTGGCTCCAGCACTAACTAGCCCACTCAGGAAGGACCATACTTGCTGAAATGCTTCGGGTGTGATAGGGGTAAGGCCTGCACCTCCAGCTGGTGATGTCTCCTCCTACTCTACACCCTCCTCAACAACAACCTTGACTTCCCCTTCAACCTGATCCTAGGGTGGGGGAGGGGTAGCCTCACGTGCTCCTACAGCTTAAGCTCCACCCCTGGCGGGTGTTTCTCTACATCAGCCCCTGTCCCTGCCCTTTCCTTTACCTCTGAAAGTCGAGCCCGCTGCAAGGACCGCTACTCTTGCTCCATTGTTCCTTGTGTTAACCATATGCGTACAAAAGAGTAAATAAAGTTAGATACCAATTTGTATCACCAGATACCAATTGGAATCAAGTTATAGCACGAAGGAAGAAAGAAGAGATAGTTTTCCTAAAGTCCTATTGTAACACCCCAAAACTTCTAAGCCCAGACTTAGCTCAGAAAATAAAAGAAAATAAAATTTTAGAAAAAAATCAAGTTTCCAAGAATGACGGTTAAAGACCACGGACTATAGTTCGGAAGCACGGTCCATCGTCTTGTCCGTAGTCCCCATTTCCAGTAGACCGACAATTAAGTTCCAAGGACCACGGTTAAGATCATAGACCATAGTCTGGAACCACGGTCCGTCCTGTCATCCATGGTTTCCCTTAATCATAGAACCCTCAGTTCAGGACTCAGGAACCACGAGTCAAGTTACGGACCATTCTTCAGAACCACAGTCCATCCTTTGAGTCGTGGAACCCTCAGACCAGACTGAAGTCCAAGAACACCGAGTCACATGATGATCCATCGTTCAATAGTATGGCCCTTTTGTAGAGTCGTAGTTCCCTCAGATCTGAGAACCCTTAAGACTCTTAGACAGGACCATGACTCAATTGATGGTCCGTCATCCCAGACTACGGTCCATCAACCAAAGTCGTGATCCCTGAATTGCGAATTTCAGCAATTTTTCTAATTATTTTCTAGGGGCATTTCAGACTTTTCCTTTCTCTTTTAATGCTTAGGCTACGTTGTTTTAACTACTCTAAGCTTAAATAATTAGTCAAAAACTACCTAAAACCCTCATTCTCCTAAAATCATCAGACTTAGAAAGAAAAGAGAAGAAGGAAGCGGTAGTTTTCTCTCAAGAACAAGCAGAGGTCTTCATCAAGTTCAGCCCCAAAAATCCAAGGATTTCTCTGTAGTTTTCTTCACGAGGTATGTGGGATTTCACTAGTGGGTTCCTTTCACCCATTAGGTCCCTAGAACTCAGTAGTTCCTTCAGTTTCTCCATGAATAATTAGACCTAGGGTTCAAAAACCTTAGAATTTTCCTTGCTATTCAGATGCTATAATTCATGTGATGCTTAATCCAAATTCCTTAGAGGATATCTACAGTTCATATTTAGAATCCAGAACCCTAGCCTGTCATAATTTTCAGTACTTCATAAATTATTCTTGCTAGGCATGTCAGTCAAGTAATCATGTTTTATAATTTAAATGCCATATCCTTCAGTATGTTTATGTTGCATTCTCAGTTAATTATCAGAATTTTGAGCTATCTATTATTTTAGTGCATTGTTGCTTATATTCATTTGGGAGTAGACTTAGTACCGAGCGGACGAGGATATGAAGGCTTAGCTATGAGTTTAGGCTAAGACCTTTAGCAGAAGTCCCTAAGTCCCAGAACTATGCACCACCGTAAGTCCCTTGAGGACATCAGTAGTGGATCCATGTCAGAATTGATCGTACCCTTGGCAATGTATGAACACCCTTCCATCCAGGGTTATAGGTTGGTCCCATAGTTAGCTCAACTTGGGGTATGTCGGTTAATAGTATCTCCCACAGTCAGACTCATATTGTATTGACCATGTGCACAGTATTTATTTCAATACTTAGTTTAGCATGTTATATTCATGATTTGTACTTGGTCATTGCATCCAGTCCAGCTTCCACTTATATTTCAGTATGTTCATGTTTATGCTCAGTTCTTTATTGTTCAGCTTAGTACATATTCTGCATGCTCAGTACATTCAAAGTACTGATGCATACTTTTGTGCTACATCATTTTATGATGTAGGTTCAGGCACTCAACATCTAGACCACGCTTCATTGACTTCCAGTCCATACTCTGCAGCTCAGTGGTGAGTCCTCATAGTTCGAGAACGATATACATGCTTTACTTTCAATATTTACTCTTTAATTTTAGTCTTGTTAGAGTTAGCCGGGGCATGTCCCAGCAACTCATATCAGTTAGAGGCTTTAAGACATAGACTAGATTCAGATAATTCGATGGTGTTGTTTTCAGTCACTAATATACTCGTATTATATTTTTATTATTCAGACATATTTTGGGATCTTTCCCACTTTAGATATAAAAACTATTTTCAGCTTCTGCACAGTATATGCTTTTTACTTCAAATTGTATAGATATGTCATGTCATGGGTTAGTTTAGGGTCACTTGTGACACTGAGCACCGTGTTACACCTAGGGGGTATCCTCAGGGTGTGACACCTATAGTCTCTCAAAGAAAAGTACGGACGTCTCTGCACCATTTCGCAAGACTCTATTAAACCTATTTTGGTATGACAAGATCGACGAACCTAGGGCTCTGATACCATATTTGTCATGACCTAGACTGCCATGAGTGGAATCTACCCACACCTCGGGTGAGCAATCCATCAACGACCCCGAACTTAACCATTCTAACAGCTCAAAACTAGTGTACAAGAAAATAAACTAGCAATTCATTAACAATCTCAAATTATAAATAACCTGCGCAAAATCCCTCTCTAGAACCTGAAAGTCATCGTACCAAAACACTACCAAAAGTCAAGAATACGGGGATGCAACCCCAAAATAAACAAGAGTCTACGCCCAAAACAAGTGGGCTATAACCAATATAAAAGAGACCAAGGTAGCTCAATCGAAGCAGCTCACCCTTGATGTCTGAAGCGCTGGGACTACAGGTGAGGTCGCGTGTTAGCCGTCGGAAGATTGCCTGTACACATAAAAAGAAAGCAAGTGCAGAATTAGTACACAACCACCGTGTACTGGTAGGATCATCGGTCAGCTCTAATAAACATAATATGAACAGTAAACCATAACATAGTAAGGTACATGAAACATGTAGTAAGTCAACAATTAGCCAGATATTAAATCCCTCTCTTAGCTTATTAACACATGAACCAACTAACAACCATTGACCACACCCAAAATAGCAACATATACCCTTTTTCACATAACCCGAACCCACCAAGGATCCCCCTAACATCACCTAAAAGGTAGACATACAATCCTAGTCTACTCTAAGACCAACCTCACATTTAACATAAAATCACATGGCCTCTCATGGACCTTATGCAAATATCACAGTTCAAGAATGCAACCCGGTCCACTCATGGAACAATCAAAGAATAAGATAATGCAATTAAAACAACCCATACCAGGCGTGGTACCGAGCCAACCATTATAATTCCCATACCAAGCGTGGTACCCAAGCCAACCATTAGTATACCCGTACCAGGCGTCGTACCTGAGCCAACCATTAGTAATTCCCATAACAGGCGTGGTACCCGAGCCAACCGATATCATAACAAGTCCAAATCAATCACGACCAATGAACAAACATACTTGTAAAACCAACAAGCAAACAAAGAAGTTCATTTCACAAGACTGATTACCGGACAACTAGACATTCACAATTCATTCCCTAAACATGCAACTCATACACTACTACGGAATAGTACGTGAACACATAATGCATATTAGAATTGAAAACCATCACCTACCTCAAAATATTCCAAGATCTACTCAACTAGAGCTTTCTTGTTTCCCAAAGTTCTTGTCGGTTCTTGGTCTAAAACAACACACAATAACCAAAATCAAGAAAATAAGTACAAAATAATTTGGAAAATATGATTTTCCTCCATACGTAACACACCCTTGATAGGCATCTAGTGCATTTTGCTTCAATATATGAACTTAAAAGGAAGAAAGTATTAAAAGAAAAAAGAAAAGAAGACACATGGGTTATGTTTACCTTGAAGGAGATATAATTGAATTTATAAGTAAGATTTTAAGGATAAGAGGATTGAATTGATCAGGTATAACAAAATAATGAATAATGCTAAAAATAAAGAGAAGAAATTAAGGAATATATCAAAATGTAAAGATTTATGTAGCATGAGTTGTTTGAAGCCTGAAGATTTGTAAGAAAGAATCATAGTTAACATAGATTGATTGAGAAAAGCCAAAAGGACCATCATTGTGGCAGTTTGAAAATAAAGTCAGGCGTATTTAAATTTTGCCTCGTTGAGGAAAACGATCTCATATGGTAGGGGAAGTTGTTAGACCTTCAACCTGATGGTTCAAGCGGCTTGGGCATGGCTAGAGATTTACATGATGAATCTAGCCATGGCCTAATGACTTTGATTTGAATTAAGTTCACTTGAGGCCAGTCTGTCAGCATGGGAACGTGTGACACATGTCGACAGGAAATGACAAGACCTTGGCTATAACGATCGGGTCTGTCATTATGGGTAAATCATTCATGCCAATTTTTAGAGTTAGAAAACTCTAGGTTTGGGAGTTTGAAATTCTGGGCTAGGCTAGTCTCGACCAGTTTTAGAGCGAGGTATGATATAGGGAAATACAGGTAAGTATTGGGTCAGATTTCTTGATTTCAGCTAGTTTTCCTTTTAACTAAGACATAAAGGAGTCCGGGGGACTTTTCAAAATCGAATTCGGGTAAGTAGAACTCTCGAAATCGAGGTTGACGTAAAGGGGTTATTTCGGGACGTCAAAAAAATAAGTGTGTTGTAAAATGGGCCAATTTTGAAGATTTTATGACTTTCTGTCTAGTGTCAACCGCTATCTGCCATAGCGGTTGACACTCTGCCATAGCAACCTCCATCGTAGTGGATAAAATATCGCTACAGCAAAAGTCAACATCGGTCAGCCTCCGCCATAGTGGATGACTCTGCTACGGTGGTACCGCTATAGTGGAGAGGACTGCTATAGCGGAGCGTGACAAGATTTAATGCAGAAACTTCCCCAAAATATTCAGTTTTTCTGCACTCATTTTGGGAGGAGAAGGGGGCGATTTCTACAAGTTTTTAATCGTTTTTCATTCTAAAGGTAAGGATTATACTCCCCAAACTCCATGATATCTTTCCTTCGCTATAGAATTGCTAGGGGTGGGCTTGGGAAAAGGTTTGGGATAACCTAGGATTGTAGAATCCAGGAAAAAAAGAGGATTCTAGGGTGCTAGAATTCTTGGGTGTTATTTATAGTTAATGGGTACTGATCACCAAGCTTTAATTCTCTGAATGTGTCAGTATAAATGATAATCTTAGGTGAATTAATAGCGAGAAAGCCCGAGAAGGGTTAGAATGATCATGGTTTGGCCTGGGGATTACGATTTTTTTATGATTCGGGTAATTTAGACCAATTAATTAACTATAGCGTTTATGTGTTTGTTTCTAGACCAAGATCAAGCAAGGGATCCTGAAAAAGGGAAAGCTCTGGAACTGTAGAGCTTGATTATTTGAGGTAGGTGATGGTTATTGATTCCTCTATGCATTGTGTGTTTATGTACTCATGTCTAAGTAATTGTATGGTTTGTATTGCTTAGGGAATGACTTAAGAATGTCCAAAAATTATGTTTTCAGTCTTGTGAAATGAACTAGGTGTTTTTCTTGTTGGTTTACAAGTGTTCATTATTCATTATTTATGACTGTGGATTTATATGATATTCGATTGGCTTGGGTACCATGCCTGGTATGGGATATACTAACAGTTGGCTCGGGTACCACGCTTGGTACGGGATATACTAATGGTTGGCTCGGGTACCATGCCTGGTACGGGATATACTAATGGTTAGCTCGGGTACCACGCCTGGTACGGGTTTACTTTATTGTATTGTTGCATCTTTACTAATGGTTCTCTGAGTGGACTGGGTTGTGCTTATGAATAGTGGTTGTGCATTTTTGGTCCTTGAGAGGCCGATTTGTTATATTGATTTATGATTTTGGTCTTGGTGTAGACCGGGTTATATGCTTGACATTTAGGTGTTGTCTAAAGGGGATCCAGGGTGGGTCTGGGTATATAATGCGGTATAATTGTTTTTATTGTGGATTTTTTATCATAGTTGTCAAGTGGTTTACATGTGGGGACAAGTTAGGGGGAGACTTGTAGTCTAGTTACGTATTTGTGTACTCTTACTTGACTTCTGTACTACTCATATACTATTTATTTGGAACTGGCTGATGATCCTACCAGTACACGGTGGTTGTGTACTGATACTTCACTTGCTTGGCTTTTTGTGAGTACAGGAAATCTCTCGGCAGTTGACGCACGACCTCACCTGTAGGCCTGAAATTTCGAGATATCAAGGGTGAGTTGTTCGACCAAGCTGCCTTGGTGTCCATCTATTGAGTTGTAGCCTACTTGTTTCGGGCTTAGACCATTCTTTATTTGGGGTTGCATCCCTGTACTCTAGTTTGGTAGATGTTTTTGGTACGATGACTTTCAAATTCTAGAGAGGGATTTTCCGTAGTTTATATTTTAATAGAGTTGTTTTATTTATGTTGTTCGCTAGTTTACTTTTTGCACACTGGTTTTAGGCTGTTAGGCTATGCTAGGAGTTGAGCTCTATTGGTTTGCTCATCCGGGGGTTGTGTGGGTTCCACTCATGATGGTTTGGGTCGTGACAAAGATGGTATCATAGCCCTAGGTTTGTTGATCTCGTTGTACCAAAATAAGTCTAGTAGAGTCTTGCGGAATGGTGTGGAGACATTCGTACTTTTCTTTGAGAGGCTATAGGACTTTAGGAAAACTATCTCTTCTTTCTTCCATCGTGCTATAACTTGATTCCAATTGGTATCTGGTGATACAAATTGGTATCTGACTCTTTCACTCTTCTGTCTGCAGATGGTTAACACAAGGAACAACGTAGCGAGACCAGCGGGCCAAGTTGTCCGTGGTAGAGGCAGGGGAAGAGGTAGAGAATGAGGTAGAGCCACACCCACCAGGGGTGGGGCTTAAGCTACTGCAGGAGTACGAGAGGCAACCTCTCCCCCACCTCAAGAACAGGTTGACGAAGATGTGGAAGTTGTTGTGGAGGATGAAGGGGTGCAGGCGGAGGCAGAGGCAACACCGGCTGGAGGTGCAGGCCTTCCCTCTATGACGCCCGAAGCATTTCAGCAGGCTTAGAACTTCTTGAGTGGTTTGGTTAGGGCTGGAGCCATACCCGCGGGCGTTGCAAATAAGGCTCTGGGCACTCAGCCAGCAGACCCTAAGGCTCCTAGGATGGATGCAGCTTCAGGCACATGTGATTTCTTTAGGCCAATGCTAGGCCCAATGATGACAGGAAATGAACATGAGATGCTGATCAAGTTTCTCAAGCTGAAACCTCCTACGCTTCAGGGTACTGATAGGGAAGATGCTTATGAGTTCATACTAGATTGTTATGAGAGGCTGCACAAACTGGGCATTGTGCAACAGTATGGGGTTGAGTTCGTCACATTTCAGCTGCAGGGTGATGCCAAGCAGTGGTGGAGGTCTCATGTGGAGTGTTGATCGTCTGTTTTACCCCCACTGACTTGGGAGTAGTTTCACGCACTTTTCTTAGAGAAGTACGTACCCCGTACTTTGAGGGATCAGAAAAGGATGAATTCTTGAATTTAGAGCAGGGTAGCATGTCAGTCTCTGCTTATGAGGCAAAATTTCATGTCTTGTCTCATTTTGCTACACATTTGTTATGTTTCGAGGAGGAGCAGGTTCGATTATTTGTTAAGGGTTTGAATACTGAGCTTCAGGACCATCAAGAGGACCAACCCCAGCCTGCCCTGTTCTGACGTCCTGGCCAATGGGCTATCTCAGGTCTGACGCCCATCGAGTGGCCCATCCGGAGAAGGATTTTCTGCAACTTTTTGTTTTATGTCGAGGGAATTCTGGTCTTTTCCAATTCTATTAACTCCAATCCTAAGTCATTTTGGGAGTAATTAAAGGGTTTTTACTCTTTTCCCTCATTACTCCTAAACAAAAATCGATACTTAGCAGTTTCAAACAAAAAAAGAAGCGTTTCCTCTCAAAAACAAGCAGGAGTGTTTTCCTCAAGTTCAGCCCCAAATCCAAAGGTTCAACCGTAGAATCTTCTTCTGGGTATGTGGGATTTTATCAATGGGTTCCTTCACCCATTGAGTCCCTAGATTCAGCCAGTTCTTTAGTTTCTCCATGAACTATTCAGACCTAGGGTTCCTAACTCTTAGGGATTCATTGTAACTCAGATGTTACCTGCTTATATTAATTTATACTTCATGTTTCTCGGAGAATTTGCGTAGTCACTTGTACAGGACTCAGAAACCCTAGCTTGTCTTAATTTCAGTATTCATAAATTATACTTGCTAGGCAGATAATTCAGATAATTATGTTTTAGAATTAGAATGCCATCAGTTTCAGTATATATGTATGTGCATTCTCAGATAATTGTCAGTATTTGAGCTATCCAGTATTTCAGCTTGCATTTCATTACTTATATTTCCGTTGGGAGTAGACTTAGTATCGAGCGAATAACAGGATGAATGCTTAGCTATCAGATTAGGCTAAGACCTTTAGTAGAAGTCCCCCAATCCCAAAACTATGGCACCACCGTAGGTATAAAGAGGGGTCAGCTGTCAGATTAAGCTGCACACCTCTGTCCCTTGTGGACATCAGTTTAGTGGATCCACATCATACTTGCTTGTACCCTTGGTAAGCTATGAACACCCTTCTACCCAGGGTTACAGGATGGCCCCATAGTTAGCTCAGCTTGGGGTATGTCGATAATAGTACCTTCCACAAGCAGACTCCCCATTGCATTGACCATGTATTCAGTATTTCAGTTCAGCTTAGCATGTTATGATATTCATGTTCAATTACTTGGTTATTGCATTTCAGATACCTTTTGGCTCATGTTTCATGTTATGTACTTCTATGTCATTATTCATGTTTACAACTTTGGTTATATATCTCGCATGCTCAGTACATTCGAAGTACTGACGCATACGTTTGTGCTACATTATTTCATGATGTATGTTCAGCCGCTCAGCATCCACACCGTGCTTAGCTCATTTTCCAATCCTTATTCAGCAGCCACACTGGTGAGTCCTTATAGTTCGAGGATGACATGCATTCTTTTATCTTTCAGTCTTTACTTTTCAGTTTCAAGTTATTAGAGTTAGTTGGGGGCATGTCCCAGCAACTCACATCAGTTAGAGGCCTTCATACATAGACTAGATTCAGCTATTGGGTTGTTAGTGTTGTTTTCAGACTTCATTATACTCCTATATAGATTACATATTCGGACATGTTTTGGGTCCTTTCCCATTTCAGATATTAAATTATTTTCAGCTTCCGCATAGTATACGTTTTAATTGAAATTGTTTATATATGCCAGACCATGGGTTAGCTTGGGGTCACTTATGATACTAAGTACTGTGTTACGTCTACGGGGTAGCCTCAGGGCATGACAATTTCTCTTTTTCATCAATTCTCTGCCTCAATATTGGCTTCCTTTCTTTGTGAACTTTTGGGCAATTGTTTTGCGCAACTCCAAAATTTTCAGCCACAAGTGCACGTGTTTGAAAGTAGCTATGGAACCTTGGAGAGTGACCGACCTTAATGATTTGCATTGGAGTCGGGCCAAAATCACTTTCAAGGCAGTGTCTTGTCACGACACAGTATTTATGACTATTTTCTTACTATTCGTAATTCCAGTTCAATATCAATATTGTAATAATTTTTCCAACATGACATTATCCTTTTTAGGCCAAGCCCCTATAGTTTTTCTAAAACGCCTCACACCATTAAGAGTATCCAACATCTTATAAGTACCTTAGTTTCCTTTTTAGCTACCAGTATGGACTTTGTTCAAACACAGCCACCCCCCATAACTAACTTCCACATGATCCATTATCATTCATGGGCTAATTTTGAGTTGGGATCTACAGTATTACTCTATTATCTCCATACTCGCTTCACCGAACCATGGGCTCCGATAGCAGTCTTGGGCTTATCAGCTCAAAGATATTTTTTGACAACTAAACTGATATTCTATTCATCACCAAGTAATCTATACAATCCTGAGCAAACCAACATCTTGGTTTCTCTCTTAGTTCACCAAAATAAGCCATATTTCACCTAGAAAATAAAAAATCCTACGTATAGCAAATCGTATCAAAAGAAATTCTACTGTACCCGACTCTTATGCACATGTTTGTCTATATAGTATATATCAAGGCCTCTTTCATGTTGCTAACATGCTACTTGCATTTCTTTCACACCAAATTTCATTCTACTGTCGCGAATTAGGCCTTTAAAAGGGCACTCCTTGTTGCCTTAGCATTACTGTTAAGCTGAACCCAATGCCATTTTTGTTCCCATGGAAGAATCTGTCATTTCTAGCCTAGACGTCTTAAGACTCCATTCAGATGTATTGTGAGTATTCACAACCAAATAATAGGTGTTTCAGGGTTTCAGTATGATTATCACATAGAGCATAGTTGCTACCAACATCTATGCCATGTTTCAGTAGTACTTTTTTAGTCCTCATTCTCCCTAGGTGAGCCAAACACAATATGAATAGTTGTTTAGGACAAGATATATTATGACACACCAACCCTTTCTAAGGAACATTATCAACATCCCTCTCAACAGTTTGTAATCCCTTTTAATCAACAATTTGCCTTTACTGAGTATCTGATATTGGCTAGTAAGCAGTGTCCAGTACTTTCTCATGTTGAAGAACTTCTTTACCATCCATGAAGCCTGTTTAGGCACCTCCATAGTGAGCCAGTCTTGGTGCTTATATAGTAAACATGTATCAAGGATATCCAAATCTTCTTCTTGTGTTTACTTAGTGCCCCTAGTAACTTAGATATAGCAGATTGATTCCATATTTTAAAGTTGATAAAGTTCAATCCCCCAACACTTTTAGGAAGACATATATTTTCCCAAGCTATGAGTTCCCTTCTAGATTTGTAGCTTCCCTTGTCCATATATAGCATCTACAAGCAACCTCAATCAGTTTAATCACCTTCTGTGAGAGGAGAAGATATGTGAACAATATGCCTGGATTCTATAAAGCACTGATATGATCAATTGTATCCATCATGCATAGGAGAGTCCTCTAGCCATCCAGGATGTAATCCTTGCAATTCTCTTGTCCTCTAAGGGTTGGCATTGAGAAATTGTGAGCCTCTTAGTGGAAAAAAGTACACCTAAGTACTTAAAAGGAAGTTCACCAACCTCATATCCTATCATATCAAAAATAGCTTCCTTAGTTTGGATTCTTACACCTCCAAAGTATACCTGGCTTTTTGAGATATTAGCTTTCCGTCCAGAAGCAATAGAGAACACATTAAATTTATCCATCAATAGTTGGACAGATTTAACATCTCCCCTGATAAACATAAGCAGGTCTCAATAAAACACATATGTGTTATCCCCAACTTTTTGCATCTAGGATGATAGTTAAAGTTTGAGTCCTTCTTTAAAGTGTTGAGGCATCTGTTTAAGTATTCCATCAGCAGTATGCCAGTACAAACAGTAGGAGGACATGGGGTCCCCCTATCTCAGGCCTCTCTTAGCCTCCATGTTATCCATAGCATTTTATTGATTTGGAAGTTATAGCTTACTGTTTTCACACTGAGCATTATCTATTGCATCATTTGATCAGAAAACCCATGCTTTATCAGAATTTGTTGGATGAAGCAAGCACCACTTTACTGAGTCATAAGCTTTCTAAATATCCACCTTTATCATGCACCTAGGTGATATATTTTTCCTTGTGTATTCCTTAACCAATTCATGGTTGAGTATTACTCCCTCCGTCCAATTTTACTTGTCCACTATTGACTTGACACACTTTTTAAAAATCTATAAATAGAAGAATAATTTACCATATCACCCTTTTACTATAATAAATACAATGTCTTGGAAAATATATTGGAGAAATGACTATAGTTAATAACAAGAGTAAAATGGACACAAAGTGATAAATTATGCATTAGTTTTCTAAATTGGATAAGTATTGTTAGACATCTATTTTTAGTATAATGGACAAGTAAAGATGGACAGAGGAAGTATGTTGTCTAATATTACCTTTCCTGGTATAAATGATGATTGTGTTTGTCCTACTAAACCACCAATGACCTCTCTGATCCTGCTGGAAATTATTTTGGATATAATCTTGTAGAGAGTGGAGAAACAAGCAATTGGCCTAAAGTCCATTATAGTCTTAGGTTGGGAGGTTTTGGGACTAAGGTTACCACAATATTGTTCATAACTCTGAGTCGGAGACCCTGAAAGAACTCCTGCAAAACTTTGCATACATCCTGCTGAACAATAGTCCAAGCCTTCTTAAGCATTGAACCCTTGTATTCTTGTGGCTTAGTTGTCCTCTATATCAAATAGGGATTTCTTAATCTCATCTTGGTTAATCGGTGTACATAGACTTCTTTGTTGGATCACTGTCAACCTTGGTCCTTCCCTCATGATCCAAACATCAATAGCTTGAGGTTGGTTAGCCTGAGAGCCTAATAACCCTTTATAAAATTGTATTATCTCAGCTTCAATCTCATCATGCCCCTGTAAGATGTCCCCATTGCTGTCTTTGATCAAAAAATACTATTTGCACTGGATCTTGCCTTCATGCATGCAAAGAAATATCTATTGTTGTTGTCTTCTGTAATAATCCAATGTGCTTTGGATTTTTGTGTGAGTATCTTTTCCTGTAGATCATACCACTTCTTCAAGTCTACGAAAGCATCCTTCTCAATTTGCACCAAGTCTGGATCAATTCCAAAGTTCATATCATGTGTCATTTATGGCTAGATAATCTGTAGACTATCCCTAGACTCTTGTACCCTTCTGTCAATGCTCCCTAGTTTATTGTGCATTAGATCCTTTAAAGGATCCTTACACATTTTCAATTTCTACCAAACGACATACATAGCACTGCCTGGCACCTGTATGCTCCATATACTTCCTAATACTCTCATGAAATCCTCATGCTCAGCAAGGATATCCAAGAATCTAAAATTGTCTTTTATCATGGTGTTTTTGGGGAAAATAGTTTTTCGACTTTGACAATCATTTCGAAAATCTAAGTTAAAGTTTCAAAATAATTTTCAAGTAAAGAAGAGTCGCCACTTAGTTTAATTAAAGAAAAAATTGAAAATTTTCTAAAGTTAAAACAGATACAACTTAAAAAATTCTAAAGAGTAAGGGTAAGAGGTTCCTATTAATGCATTTAGAAGGTTTTTAAGGCATTAAAAGCGCCTGCTAACTTGCGGTTATCCAGACTTGTTAAAATATGACTTATTTGACCAACTTTTGAAAATATTTGATTTAACTTGATTTAGGAAACATGATAGATATAACTTGATAAAAGACAGTTTAAAAGTAGTTTAAGAAATACATAAAGAATTTGTTAAGGAAAGAGGACATGCTCGTTTTGATAATTTAAAATATAAGATATTTAATTTCTTTTAACACGAAGAAAACATAAAGTAATTTAAGAAAATTAGACAAGAAATGTTTACTCTTTTGGGGAAAATTCACTAAGTTAAAGTATTAGTCCAAATTATACAATATAATTCTAAACTACACATAGTAGAGAGTTTAAAGAGTAAAGAAGAGATTAAGACTTGGGCTCAATCAATTTGGACCTATCCAAATTCCTGTCCTAAGTCTAATTGGGCTTTAGGACCCATTTTTCCACAATTGTTTTTTGACTTGAGTCCAACTTGTTAGCCCATTTTGGGCGCTGCTGCTGCATTTTATGTGGGCTTTGGCCCATTTTTATCTCCTCTGTATACCAGCATATACATAGATTGTATACCGCTATGTATCAGCTTCCAAACTATATTTTTTTGCTTCATTTTTTCATCGATCAAACCTCAAATAGAGAGAACAGAAGCAGTCTTCTCTCCATCAAACCTAGGGCTTTCTTCTCCAAAGCTTCAAACTTCAT
The DNA here is from genome assembly GCA_003996215.1 of Jaltomata sinuosa. Lineage (NCBI taxonomy): Eukaryota > Viridiplantae > Streptophyta > Magnoliopsida > Solanales > Solanaceae > Jaltomata > Jaltomata sinuosa. The sequence goes on along the minus strand of QJPP01004597.1, from coordinate 4,304 downwards.
TCTTAGTTCAAGAAAGCTTCAAGTTCAGGTATGTGGGATTTCAATGAGGGTTTCCTTTCACCCTGATGCCCAAGGTTTCAGATTTCAATATGATTTTCACAAGATAACTCAGAAATGATTGTTGGGTTTTTAGACCAACAAAGAGATGCAAGGGATTTGTGGAGTCCGAATGGACTTGAAATAATTTTATGTGACAAAGAGCAAAAAAAAAGATAGGGATTAGAATTTATTCAAAAACCAACTTTGATGTATCAAATTTAAACAAGTAAAGTTATTGCATATCCACAAACAGGTCTTGTCCATTCTGATCAAAATGCTTTTATTAATAAAAGAAACATAATAAGATGGAGGCTTATTTGACCAAATTAAAATGTGACATATGAATATTCTAGTTAATCAATTTAGGATAACAATATGATGGAATGTTATTCCAATGAGCTCAAATTTTCAAAGGAAAGTACGTTAATATAGAAAAGATGCAACATTATCTTCCAGTAAACACCATAACTACATTTCACTAAAAATGATGGCCCAAATATCCTAAAACTGTATCAGAGATGTGAAAATAGTGCTTCGTGAGACTCTCACCCAAATATCAGATTTAATGATCCTAATCTTGGCATATAAGTTAAGAACAAATTGAAATCCATGAACTCATCAAAGAGACTGTAAAGAAGATTTAGCAGGTCGATAAATTCATATAGGATTTAAGCATGGTGAATTACTAAGACCCTTTTTACTAAAGTTGTTTGAACAGAGAAAACTTTCACCTAGGATCAATCATGTAACGTAAGCCTTGGGTAAAACAGGTTCAATCATGGTACTTCCATTGACAAGCAGGAGAACAAACATAGTTTCAAATAAAATTTATTTGCAAGAAAAAAAATCTACATTCTTTATGTGATAAATATGGCAACAGAGATATGGAGGGGTTAACATTTAAACACAACTGGCTACAATTGACCTCCCAAGCTTAAACTAATTTCTTTTCAATGAACAATTTATCCGAACACACTCTTGGTGACCATGACAATATATACAGATTATGCATATAAGGTATGAAAATTTAGCTAGTGAAAGCTACCTTATTTTAAAGGGGTCATGACTACACCTAATCAGACAGATTCAAGCTCCACATGCTGTCACAGAGATGATTATCAACTTCAAAACTAAACTGACATTTCCAAAAGTCTTCACACACAGATAAAGATCACTCTCATGAACACATAAATGGTCAAAAAATAGCAAGTAATATTAACTACAATGTCTGAATTTTAGAGAGAAGTTGACAGCAACTTCAAACCACAAACAAACTCTAAAAATTTCTCACAACAATACTCAATATTCTCAAACAAGACCAGCAGAAAAACCACCCATGATATTTCTACGAGCACAACTTTACATCACGCTAAAGAAAATAGAAAGAAAAAGATGAGGATTTACCTCCTTTGGAGCAGCGAACCAAAACTTTGAGCTTCACCGGAAAAGCTTCATCATTGCCAGAAAAAAAAAATGAACTTCAAATTTCTTTGCAAAAAACCTGTGCTATAATGAGTCTTGACAAGATTTCTTGCTCCAAAATTTTTTTGAACTCCCTCCCTATTTATATATAGAAAAAGAGTGTGGGTTAATTTTCGGACTTAGATGATGTGGGAGAACTAATTTTCAAGGGTTATTTTTGGAGATTTTGCTGCGGGTTTTTGTATTTTTGGGAGGAGATAAGGCTGTGAGCTAGAAATTGCTCCACGTAGCTATTTTTGGTACCTTCTTGGTACGATCCTCGTGCTCAGCATGCGATTGAGGTACGGAGAGATGAGGGAAAAGGGATGAAGGAGTTGCGGCAGTCTAGGGTTTGTTCATTATTGTTGAGAGGAGAAAGAAAAGTGAGGGGTTGTTTGGCTATCTGTGTATTTGAGTGAGGAAAAGAAAAAGGGGGAAAAAGGTGACTTGGGTTAGGCCTGGACCGAGTCGGGGAAATAAAGAGTGGGCTGAGGCGGGTCAATTGTTTGGTTTGAGCCCTAATTGGCTGAAGAACAAGGGGATTATAAGGTGTTTAGAATCTGGCCAATTTGCAAAATGTGACCACTTTGAATTTAAGGGATAGCCGATTTAGTCATAGTTCGGCTATAATTGAATTTTTTAAAGAAATTAGACTAGAATTGGAATAGAGATGAATTAATCAAAATCAATTCTTGAGATTATTCAATTTAAACGATTTGAAATAGTTATTATGTTCAAAGTATAATTATTTGCTTTAAAATTAAGAGACTAATTATTCAATTAACCTTCAATTTTAAATCAATTTGGAGAATATTAAGCATTTTCAATTTAAAAAAGATTTTCTTATGAAATTAAACTTTTAAAATAGCTTCTTAAGTAAACTTATATAAATTCCACATAATTAAATATGAAAAATATAATTTTTTACTCTAAACTTTTATAAAGCTGATTTGGAGAATATTTTAACCTTTTTACAAAACAATTATTTTAAAAATTGTTTAAAATTTAAAAAAGACTCAATATGAATTTTTAATATGGAGAGTAAAAAATTAGGTGTCAACAACTGTCCCTCCCTTTGGGTAGGGTGGATGTAAGGAACTCTGGGCAAAGGAGATTGACATTCCCAATTTTATCCGACCATAGATTCATCTTCAGAAAGCGGTTGATTCTAGCACGAATTCCAAAGAATTATGGTCAAACTCTGGTGTCGAGTTTTCTATATATCTCAGGTTACATGAGAATTCAGGCTACTTGTAGTTTGAAATGCTTGATTTTACGCATGACTTTTGAATGAATTCAATAGCTATTCCGGCTTCAGATTAAGAAGAGATCGAAAAGCTGGAAAGTAAGAGTATTGGGGAGGGGGGGTTTGAATGCAACCGAGTTTTCAATATAGATCCCGCCTACTGTCACGATCCGATTTCTCGGTCATGATGGCGCCTACAACCCCCGATAGGTGAACCAATCCCCGTAGCCCAGAACAGTTAGTAATGGGATACTGTCTAGCAAATAGAGGAACAAGACAAATAAAATAGATAACAGGGATATAAATATATACATATGCGGAAACTAAACCAAACCCCAAGATCTGGTATCATAGTACAGAGCCAAACTACATACATGGAGTGCAAATAAACCAAAACTATATATACAGATGTCTCTGAATGGTAATAGAGTACATGAAGCAAAAGATAAACTAAAGCTAAGCTCTGATCGCCAAGAACTCACCCTCAGCCTGAAGTAGTCTCCAACAGATCTCCAAGCACGATTCACAACGGTCTAACGGCGATGGCCCACGCCAGGATCTGCACCCAAAGATGCAGGAGGTAGGGGTGAGCACCAAATGTGAAGCATAAGGTACCCAGTAGGTATCATAGGCCGACTGAGCACATATAAGATAAAAGCACAGTAATAGACAGAATAGAAGCAATCAGTCACAGAAATCAACGAAAGGTACACAGGAACTAGCCTAGAGGGAAATCAACAGAACCACATGTGAGGCTAGCAAGCAGAATATACACACTAAAGGCACAGGTGAAAGTAAGGAACAACGCACCTGGGGTCCTTGCGATAACAGTGTATATAAAATAAGTTTACGAAATGGACGGTATACCGGTAACCTCAAGTGTAAGAAGAAGAGAGAAAGAGTAATAATAGGCATGCTCAGAGACACGAATCAACTCAACTAATCATACCAATCTCATACTTATCCATAATAGAGAACAATTCTGTAAGTAAAAAGCAAAAGTCTACCTACAGTCCCCCGGCCGCCCATACAACCGAGGAACACAAACAAGTAAAAACAAACCCTCCGGCATCCCATACTACCGGAGCGTACAATCAGCAACAACAAACAAGGGTGGAACTCGAACCATGAATGAATATGGATGCAATGAAGATCTCAAGTGCGATGTATCTCTGTATGTACTCTCTCGGCGCCGATCCGGCCCAGCAGGTAGGTTCCATGGAAGGATTCTGCCCGTATACCTCTACTCCACCGTATACCCCTCCACCGGCACACGCAGCCCGTAGCCCCTAGCCCGGATGGCAAGGTCCATGGAGGTCCCAGACCCCATACTAAATCTCAGTATCAGAACATGTATCAAGATAAAGACCCAGTCTCGATATCAAGATAGAGACCCAGTCTCGAATATGCATGCCCAGACCCTGTCCAGGACTAAAAATAGTAGGAAAATATCTCAAAAACCCCCTCCAAGGGTGCCCGGGCGTAGCCGGGTCTAAACAGTAAAAAGTCATCTCAGGTGCTCGGTTCGACCGAGGCTAAAAATTATCTCAAGTAACAA
>QJPP01004595.1:0-11914 GCA_003996215.1 Jaltomata sinuosa | reverse complement strand
GTAACGCCCATCTTAAGGGAAGTCGTTGAGTGCCCTTCTTACTTTCTATTGTGTCAATGAGAATCCAGGGAAGTCTGAGTACCCGAAAGTTATGGTCATGATACCCCTTGTCCCCCTTGTTTAATGCCGAATGGGTGGTTGCGGGATGCCCAATATCTACGCACATCTTGCTGTATTTGTCACATGCTGAACTCACAAGCACACAAGGAACCAAAAATTCCAATTGTGCTATTAAGCGCTTCACTTGAGACGCATAGATCTTGATGTGTGGGTCGCATGAGGCACCGCACCATGTTGAAAATACAAAGAAGGTCACTGATCTGAGGGTTGATGCCTGGTGTGACACACACTTCTGATGGTGCAAATTGCACCAGCTTCACACCTTGATAGCAAATTCCTGTAGGATTCTGTCTATTTGTGTGATAGCACATGCGATATGCACTCTCTCTGGTGCGTTACGCACGTGGTCTGCACAAGCCGACATTCACTTACTTTATTTTTCCAATCCTTTGCATTCCATCCTTTGTAATTGGATAACTTATTTTTAGATTTTGTTTCTGTTTTTAGCTCATAATCTTTGTATGCAAAGTATGTCTTCTAACAGGGTTAACACCGAGAGAAGCTCACGCAGGCCAACAGATCCCTCTTCCTCCAAGCAAATTAAAAAAGGGAAAAAGAAAGTCTCATCCTCCCGTGACCAATCCCAGAGGAGGAGAGAGTTTGGTTTCGAATAGAGGGCATGAAAGTTATCTATGATTGTGATAGGGGCAGGACTTTCAATGAGGAATAAAGCTTCAACCTAAATGCGGTGGGTGACAATCTACCAAACATTCCCACTCAGTTTGGCAACCGTCAGTGTCAACCATTTCAGGAAGTGCCCAGAACCTATTACAAGGAGTTAGTTTGCAAGTTCTTTGCCCCATATGAGACCTCACAGGATGCTAAAAGCCACAAAGGAGGTTGTGAGAAATTCCTCGCATTGGCCTCAGCTATGGTTCGAGGAAAAGAAGTCAAGATCACTCCAGCTGTAATCAATGACATCTATTGGAGCAATCCAATTGAATCAACACCTGACCTCATGGAGAAGATACTTCTCAAGTGTAAGCCTCTCGAATGGGTTGCCTCCATTATTTCTCGTGACACATATCCTTGGGCCACTATGGGGGGTGACACATATCAAAGGAGTGGGGATGCATTTCCCTTTTTGGTGCTAATTAGCAAACTTTGTGTCCAAGCTGGTGTGCCTTTCTTCGAATGTGATACTCCCACTCCGGCCATAGGTGTATTGGATCTTAACAAGAATACTGATTGGGATACCCCTCGATTCAAAAGGCATAGAGAAGAGGCGTCAATGTAAGTTGAGGATGACGAAGTTGATGCTAAAATACAGACCTCTCCTACATCTCCTCTTGGTTAAGGAACACACACACTTCCAGCCACTATGCCTAGGGGGCCACTGTCTAACACTGGCCTCCAGGAACTGGTTGACAAAAATTACAATCATGAGTGGTAATTGGGGAAGATGTCCAATGAACTACCAGAGTTGATTGAAAGGGGAATCAAGTGGGCAATGAAAGAAGTTGTGGAAAGCGTTTGAAATTTGCGCAAACGGGTGGATGAGTGTGAGAAATCTCTCAAGACTCTCCATAAAGACATGGGAAAAGGGAAAGGAAAATCACCTGTGGTAGAATCAGACCTAACCACTCTGCCTCCACCTCGCTCTATTCCCAGACTAATGAATGGTTTGTTTGCAGTCTATGAGGATAACGTATTGTCCGGTCACGAAGATCAAGAGAAGGGTGATGATGTGAGTGAGAAGCCTTCTGATGAGGAAGCAGCTGCTGAGGATGATGATGATGAGGAGTAGTCCTCCAGGGAGTTCCACCCCTTTTCCCATTGTACTATGATCATTGAGGGCAATGTTCCTTTTATGGGGAGGGGATGGCTTTACTTACTTGTTTTGTTTGTGCCCGTGAGTGGGCTTGAGACATCTTATTGCCCTTGTTAGGCCCTGTTTACAGTCTGCTAGATTCTATTTGGCCCTTGTCGGGCATATATGGATGATTGTGATGTTTATTGCCCTTGTCGGGCCTTTAGATTATGTTTACTTTATGTTTTGTTTTACTTTGAGCTTATTTGTGCCCTTGTCGGGCTTGATTTTTTTTATGTTGCCGGGTTAGTCTTACATGCTCCATTGTCTTGCTACCCATGCTTTGCAAATGCACGAAAGGCCTATGCCGAGGCTTGTTTTAAAATGAAACATGAGCGCAAAATTTGGATATCGCCTTGTTAATAGTAGTTTAGAAATAAACTCCAAGGGTTTTCTTAATACCACGGTTCTTTCGCAAGAATTAAGAGTATTGATTATTTTCTTTTTCTTCTTTTTTATTTTTGTGTCAAACCGGGTTGGTGTTTCCCTGTGATAGATTAAGAGGCGACTTTCTTAAGGGAAAATACCAAGTTTTAGTTTAGAATCGAGTCCGTACTTGCTTGTCTCAAAATGGGCCCACCGAAAAATTTCTCATGGCAAATTATTTTGAAAATAAAAGGAAGAAGGGAAATGAATTTTGAGGAAAAACATTCTCTTTTCATGACTTGCACACTCTCTCTTTGGCTTGATTGACTGACAAATGAGTGTGTAATCAACTCGGAATAGCTTGTCAAAAATCATTTGCCTCAATTGATTGTGAGACTAATGAAAGAAGTCTTGTGGAATGATTCCTTATGTGGTGAGGCTTTACCTTGATTCTTGTGCATAAGTGTCATCTAGAACTTGCCCCGAATGTGATTCAAGGCAAAATTCTAGGTGTGGTCGGGCTTGAAGATGACCTTAGGCCCTTTTTGACAGCCACTTCACCCAAATGACTTCCCACGACATCAAATCCTAGTGAATCCCTTTTAAGCTTATGACCGATCTTTGGCACCTTGTAGCACCTTTACCTTTTTGGAACCTTAAGTTTGGCAGCCATCCTTCCTAAGTGCTTGAAAATGAAATGTAGGCTAAAAGCCTAAGTTTGGGGGGGGGGGGAATAAAATACAACATAGGCAAATGCCTAAGTTTGGGGGTGCATGTGATCAAATGAGGAGAAAAAAAGAAGTGCACTTAAAGTGCAAGGTAGCACCTTACTTTTGAATTGAAAATTACTCCAAAAGATCAATCCAATGAGAAAATTGAAAAGCAAAAATAGGTGCTACCAAGTGAAAGTGATATAAGGAGTTTAAATGATCGTGAGTTAAAAGGAGAAATCTTGGGTTGATGAGGGAGGAATAAGGTGAAGTTGAAGTTGAAAATGTGAGAGGGGTTTGAATTGAGAAAAAAGAGCATTAGGGAGGTATTGTCACTTGATCCAAATGATATCCTTACCTTAACCCTAGCCAACATCGTAACCCGCAAGTCCTTTGTTATTCTGAGCTTGGATACCCTATATTAGTGGTGATATACATGAAGGGCAAGCCTATGCTTCGACGCGTATCCACTTGAACTTCCTTGAGAGAGTGAGAGTCTTCTTAGTTCTCCTATAATCCCATGTTTTGTGAATTGAATGATTGTGAGTGAGATTATCTCTTGTGGTGAGCAGCATCATGCACTCGAATGGAAACATAGAGTCTCTATTTCAATTTAGGGGAATGAATGAGACAAGTTTTGTGGCAAATATCGAGGCAAACCTTGACAGTCCATGCCAATGACTTGAGAAGCTTAAATGTCTTGTTTTGAATGGCAAAAATTCCCTTGATTTTTAATGAGAAATGATGTTCTTTTGAAAAAGGTTTTGAAATGACCAATTGCCTTGAGTTTGTGGTGGTCCAAATTGAGATAAGCATAGTTGTTTGAGTCTTTTGTTTATTCTTTTTTTTAAAATTATTTGTAGTGTAGAGTAGTCTTTTGTGCCTTAATTGAGCCTAGAGAATAATTCATTCCTTATCTTGTAAGTATCTTGCTTGAGGACAAGCAATAGTTCAAGTTTGGGGATTTGATAGGTCGGTAATCTACCAACTTATTGAGCCTATATCCATGAATTATTTCTATATTTTGAATAGATTTAAAGGTTCTTATGACTTTTATTGATATCTATGCATGTACTTTTAATAGATGATGATAAACAAGGAAACAGACCCAAAATGAGCTCAAATGGAGTGAAGTGTGAAGTGTTCGAAAAGGTTGAAGATTCTGATCGGAGATACGGTGGCCATGCGACACGCACAGGCTGAGGTGTGAACCGCACCTCCTCCGCACAAGAGCATAAAGTTACTGAAGAGTCTGTCACGAGGTGCGGTCATTGTGCAATGCGCACATCCTGAGGTGCAAACCGCACCCCCTTCGCATGGAGCTTCCAATTCTAGCTAAAGTCACTGGTGCAACCGGAGGCCGCATGCGATGCACACATCGCAATGTACGAACCGCACATCACATCGCACACTGCCCAAAGGGCATTTTTGTCCTAATTTTTAGTGACATTTTGGGAAATTATAAAAGGCCTATTCAGGCACAATTGTAAATAACTTTTATCATTATGAATATTTTGAAGACCTTTGAGCTTGGAGACTAAGTTTTCCACCTCCATTGAGAAGAGGGTTTCAATCCAATTCTCTTGGTTAACCATTGTGTACTCAAACTGAAACTAGAACTTGAGATTCAGCTATAATGGAAGGGATTTTGAATTACCCAGCTGGTATCCCTTTCTCTCTCACCATGAGTGGCTAAATTCTCTTGTCTAGGGGTGCATTGATGATGGGTGTTTAAGAAATGGGTATGTGTGTTATCTATTCTTGCTTATAGTTGCTTAATTGACATGAGTCTAACAATTTCACCTAGTTTTAATCCTAAAATTGGTGGTTGCAAATATTAATTTACATTACTTGACTATGTGATTGCTTGAGAAAGGATTTCATAGTTTCGAATGTGAGATTGTTAGTAGGAACTTGGGATTCCACTCAGATTTAAGGCTAGGAAAAGATCTTATTGTTGGATTCTCCTATTTACGGGTCTAATCTAGAGATAGTGTGACCTTCCAAGCTAGATTGGTTGTTTATTGGTAAAATCGATGATGCTCTAGCCAAGATCATCAGAAATAAGATTGTTGATCGAGAGATAAGCAAATCTTACTTATGACCAATGTTATTCATGTCATTAAGCGAGAATAGGTATGAATTGGTAATTACCTAAACCCATAACAAAAAACCCATCAGATATGTTGTAATGACCCTTCCGGTCATTTCCACGTTTAAGTTTGAAGTCAAGCAAATCGACAAAAGATATCGTAAGACCTTTAACAAATTTTCTGAACTTTGGGTCAAATGTGTCGGGGCTTTTCTCCCAATATATAAAGAGTTAGAAGTCCCCCGAAATACCAAATCGAAGGTCTACGAGTCTAGTTTCCAACGCACAAAACCGCTCATTCAAATAATCTCGGAGCAAAGAGTTATGACTGTTTTACCGCGGACTATCTGGCAGAAAATGGGTTGCGAACCAGGTCGCGAATCGGGTCGGGTTTAACCCGATTTAAGCTTCAATTTTACGTTTTAAAATGCCATTTCAGTTCCGAAACAGTGATAAAATATAAGGGAGGATCCCGAGAGAATTCTTGAATATCGAAATCGTGCGTAGGCGAATTACAAGCCTAAACTTAAGAACTTTATTAGCATCGTGCGTATATTTGAAATATTTATTTAAAAGTTGTATTTGGTAAAAAATTATATTATTATTACCTTTTCAAAATATTTAAAAGGTTTATAAAAAATATATTTGATACAATATAAGTGTAGACGTATTTATTTTATAAGGTTTTCATACTCCGTAATATTTTAACGGAGATAGTAAATTTAATTATGTTAAAAATTATTATTATAATATAGTAGGTTTTATTGGAAATGATTTTCTAATAATTATGGTATATTTAAAATATTATATTTATTTTACCACGAATTTACGCAATACCCGAGTTTATACTTATCGGGATGAGAGGTTGCCACCTCCACCCCACGTGGAGGTAAAAGAGGTGGACAACATATTGCTAATAACGTAGCATGTTGCCACTTGTCCCACTTAACAATTGCTATATATAAAGTTAGTGGAATATTGTGACAATGCTTACTGCATAACCACTATAAGTATTAAACTTGTTCCATTCATTTGGAAAAATCACCCTTATGTCAGTACTCAGTATGTTCAAAATATAATACACTGTTTGTTGTTCTTTGATTTGGACGCTGCATGGGTCGTTCGATGATGGATTGATTTAGAGATGTATCATGAACAACATTATTTGTTGTTGACTATTTATTTGGTCACCGAAAGAAAATCAATTATCTACGTCAAGTTATTCCGTCCCAAATTCGAATCCGATTCCGATTAGTTTTGGATTTTCTCGGAGTGGTTCGAGCTTGAACATTGTTGTTTCAGCAGCTTGTCGTCGGACGACAGGTAGGTTACGGTTTAATTTCCCCAGACTCCGTATATATAAAATAAAATTGTATTAATGGGCATCCTTGGGTTGGTTTATTAGGTCGGTACCACAGACCTTGACCGCTTTATTCATGTCCGCTTATTTTTATTCCTCCGTTGTTTGTAGTATTTGCGGATATATTTTATTTACCCTTGTGGTCCTGCGAGGCCTTGTTGACTCTGGAGCATAGAAGGTGGGATTTTGGGAATGTCCGCGAGTCCCGGGCATAGAATTATCCTTCTAGGCTGGTTATGCTTGCTGAGTAGCTGTGGGCCTGTGCAGGGTCGGTTGGTTGATTGTAAGCTGTTGGGCAGCTATTGTTGTGTGTGATCATATCATTTCCATGCATATAAAGAGGTTTTATCGATGTTTTACAGTGGTTTTGGCTTCGGGCCTACTGACACTGTTTTTCAAACCTTGCATGGCCCGGGGGGCCCGTTTTTGATGGAAATGATTTGGAAATGGTTGATTTCACTTGTGGTTTAAAATCATCAGTTTTACGATTATCACTAGACTCGGCAGGGCCGGAGTGCTAGTTGAGTTTTTCTTACTACTTGAGATGATTTTTAGCCTCGGTTGGACCGAGCACATGAGATGACTTTTTACTGTTTAGACCCGGCGACGCCCGGGCACCCTTGGAGGGGGTTTTGAGATATTTTCCTACTATTTTTAGTCCTGGACAGGGTCTGGGCATGCATATTCGAGACTGGGTCCCTATCTTGATATCGAGACTGGGTCTCTATCTTGATATATGTTCTGATACTGAGTTTTAGTATGGGGTCTGGGACCTCCATGGACCTTGCTATCCGGGCCAAGGGCTACGGGCTGCGTGTGCCGGAGGAGGGGTATACGATGGAGTAGAGGTATACGGGCAGAGTCCTTCCATGGAACCTACCTGCTGGGCCGGATCGGCGCCGGAAGAGGTACATACAGAGATACTATGGCACTTGAGATCTTCATGCATCATATCATTCATGGTTTGAGGTTCCACCCTTGTTTGCTGTTTGCTGATTGTACGCTCCGGTAGTATGGGATGCCGGAGGGTTTGTTTTCACTTGTTTGTGTTCCTCGGTTGTATGGGCGGCCGGGGGACTGTAGGTAGACTTTTGCTATTTTACTTACAGAGTTGTTCTCTATTATGGATAAGTATGAGATTGGTACTGCTAGGGTGTTAGTTTCTGGATTTGAGGTTGATATGATTAGTTGAGTATTGATTCATGTCTTGAGCATGCCTATTATTATTCTTTCTCCCTTCTTCTTACACTTGAGGTTACCGGTATACCGTCCATTCCGTAACCTTATTTTGTATACACTGTTGTTGCAAGGATCCCAGGTGCGTTGTTTCTTACTTTCACCTGTGCCTTTGGTGTGTATATTCTGCTTACTAGCCTCATCTGTGGTTCTGTTGTTTTCCCTCTGGGCTAGTTTCCTGTGTACCTTTCGTTGATTTCTGTGACTACTTGCTTCTATTCTGTCTATTACTGCTTTTTTATCTTATATGTGCCCAGTCGGCCTATGATACCTACTGGGTACCTTATGCTTCGCATTTGGTGCTCACCCCTACCCCCTGCATCTTTGGGTGCAGATCCTAGCATGGGCCATCACCGTTAGATCGCTGTGATTCGTGCTTGGAGATCTGTTGAAGACTACCTCAGGCTGAGGGTGAGCTCTTGGCGATCGGAGCTTAGCTTTAGTTTATCTTCTGCTTCATGTACTCTATTTCCATTCAGAGACATTTGTATATATAGTTTTGGTTTACTTGTACTCCATGAATGTAGTTTGGCTCTGTACTATGATACCAGGTCTTGGGGTTTGGTTTAGTTTCCGCATATGTATATATTCATATACCTGTTATCTATTTTATTGGTCTTATTCTCTTATTTGTTAGATAGTAGCCCATTACTAACTGTTCTGGGCTACAGGGATTGGTACACCTACCGGGGGTTGTGGGTGCCATCATGACCGAGAAATCGGATCGTGACAACTTGGTATCAGAGCTTTAGGTTCACCGGTGTCATCGGTATAGGAGCCAATGTCTAGTAGAGTCCTACGGATCGGGGCGGAGACGTCCGTACTCAATCTTTGGGAGGCTACAGTGGCATTTTAGGAAATTCAACTCTTTCATTGCTTCTGTGTCGTGCGTACTACCCTTGAAGTTTCTAGAGATCTCATTTGTTCTACTTCATTCTTCCGTAGATGGTTCGTACGAGATCTTCGGCAGCACGCGAGGATGAGCCTCCTACTCCAGCTAGGGGTCCAGGACGCCCTCGAACAGTGGCACCTGCTAGAGCTGCTAGCGTGGAGATAGAGCCCGAGCAGCATGTGGTTCAGGGGGAAGCCCAGGTACCACCAGCTCCAGCTCCAGCTCCGGTACCAGCTCCAGTGCCCACTTCTGTGCCAGCTCCACCCACAGCTCAGTCTCCAGATATTCGGGGATTACTATTGCAGCTTTTGGGTGTGATTGGAGAGCGGCCTTCGGAGGTAGCGCAGACATCTGCTCAGGGGGCAGCCCTGGGTGCACAGAGCTCAGGAGCACAGCCTGCTACTATGGCTCCCCGTGCGGAGGTCATTCCGGTTCCATCTGTTGCACAGCCTCTTGCTCCTCGCCCAGTTATGACAGAGTTAGAGCAGAAGGCGTTGGGTAGGTTTTTGAGGTTAGCACCTCCGAGGTTTGCTGGTACTTCTGGATAGGATCCACATGACTTTATTACTACCTGTGAGGAGATGTTGCATCATTTGGGTTTGTTGGAGACTCACGGGGTTGGTTATACTACCTATCAGTTGGAGGGCCCAGCGAAGTTATGGTGGAGGGCCCAGGTTGCTTGTAGACCACCGTCGTCACCTCCTTTGACCTGGTCTGAGTTTTATGAGGCCCTTATGGCCAAGTTCCTACCCCAGAGTGATCGGGAGCGTCGCAGGGAGCAGTTTACTCACCTTGTGCAGGGATCTATGACTATCTCAGAGTATGAGACCCGTTTTCACCAGTTAGCACCATTCGGAGCTATGATCATTCCTACTGAGGCAGATAGGATTCGCAGATTTGTGTGGGGTTTGAGGCCAGAGATCAGACAGCCAGCTGAGATATTGATTGCCAGTGGTCGGTCATTCCAGGCCATTGTAGACTATGCTCGCACTGTGGAGGACTTACAACGACATGATCAGGGGCCCAGAGATAAGAGGCCTCGATATCAGGGGGTCTATAGTGGTTCCAGATATGGTGGTAGAGGTCCTGGCCAGTGGAGTCGGAGTTATCATCCACAGCAGTACCAGGGTCAGTCCAGCCGACCGGTTCAGGCTTCTCTTCAGACTTTCGGTAGTACCCAGTTTGAGCAGGGTCAGGGCAGCCATCAGGGCTATGGCGGCCAGTCTTCGAGGGGTACAGTTTCTGGGGCATCAGGTCGTGGTGGTCATTCGGGATTTGCGGGTTCATCTCGACAGAGTAGGCCGTTAGGGGCTTGTTTTACTTGTGGCGCGATGGGTCATTTTGCTAAAGATTGCCTCAGCAGGGTACAGTTCAGTTAGCCGAGCCTTTACGAGCAGTTCAGCCCCCGGCTAGAGGGGGTGGTCGTCAGATTAGAGGTAGTGCGCCACGCGGTAGAGCAGGTGGTAGGGATGGCGATCGGGCAGGTGGAGGTCGTCTTCAGTTTTACGCGGTCCCTAGGAGACCAGAGGCAGAGGCCTCAGATGCTGTGATTCACAAGGACTGATTTTTGTGTCGCCATCAGCCTGCTATGGCTTTAATTTGATTCCTGGATCCACTTGTTCATATGTAATCTGCCTACTTTGTGCCTTGTTTGGGCGTTGGGCTAGTGAGCCATTATCTGTTCCTGTTTCTGCTTTCGACCCCAGTAGGAGATTCTTTAGTATGGATCGGATTGTGAGATCATGTATGTTATCTATTTGGTGATCAGAGACTTGGGGAGACTTGATGATTCTTGATATGCTACGATTTTGCTGTGATACTGGGCATGGACTGGTTATCCCATCACGTGCTGTTTTGGGATTGTTATCGCAAGACATTACATAGCTGTGCCCGGTTAATCCCCGGTTGTGTGACGGGTTCTGTTTAGCCATGCACCATCTGGGATCATCTCTTGTCTTCGAGCTGGAAGTTGATTCCCGTGGGTGTTTAGCTTATCTAGCATTGTCCTGCGAGATGTTAGTCTGACCCCACTGTCCCCTGAGCTGTCTGTGGTTAGAGCTTCCTCGATGTATTTCCTACCGACCTGCCAGGCCTTCCAATCCTGAGAGAGAATATTGATTTTGCTATTGAGTTGGAGCCGGGCACTAGGGCCATTTCTATTTCTCCTTACCGTATGGCTCCTGCTGAGTTGAGGGAGCTTAAGGAGCAGCTCCAGGATCTGTTAGCTAAGAGGTTTGTTAGGCCTAGTGTGTCACCTTGGGGTGCTCCTGTTCTCTTCGTGAAGAAGAAGGATGGGTCGATGCGTAGGTGTATTGATTATCGGCAGCTGAATAGGGTGACAGTGAAGAATAGGTATCCGTTGCCGAGGATTGATGATTTGTTTGACCAGCTTCAGGGTTCAGTCGTGTTTTTGAAGATTGATTTGAGGTCCGGCTACCATCAGCTGAGGATTAGGGCGGGGGACATCCCTAAGACAGCGTTCAGACACGTTATGGCCATTATGAGTCCTAAAGTGATGTCTTTTGGATTTGACTATGCCCCCGCAGCCTTTATGAACTTGAGTTGCACTAGGGTTCTTGTAGCCCGTATTTTGACCATTGTGATAGTTTTTTTATAGACGACATCTTGTATACTCGGCGTATTAGTAGGAAATGAGCATGAGCAGCACTTGAGGGGTTTCCCAGACTTTGGAGAGATCATCGGCTTTATTGGCCAAGTTCTCAAGATGTGAGTTTTGGCTTGATGTCAGTTGCTTCCTAGGGCACGTGGTGTCTAGGATGATTAGGTTGATCCGGTAAAGTTCAGCGGTTGTGAGGTGGCCTAGACCTACTACTATTACTGAGGTTCGCAGCTTTATTGGGTTAGCAGGTTACTACAGACGGTTCATTGAGGGATTTTCTTCCATAGCAGCACCCTTGACTATGCTGACTAGGAAGGATGTCCCATTTTAGTGGTCGGATCAGTGTGAGGATAGCTTCCAGAGGCTTAAGGCCTTATTGACTTCAGCTCCAGTTTTGACTTTGCCGGTTGAGGTTCAGAGCTTCTCCGTGTATTGTGATGCTTCTGGGGTTGGTCTTGGTTGTGTGTTGGTGCAGCAAGGTCGAGTAATAGCATATGCGTCGAGGCAGCTGAAGGTTCACGAGCGCAACTACCCCACTCATGATTTAGAGTTGGCGGCGGTAGTTTTCGCACTTAAAATCTGGAGGCATTACTTATATGGAGTCACTGTGATATCTTCACCGATCACCGTAGTCTTCAGTATATCACGAGTCAGCGGGAGTTGAACTCGAGACAGAGGAGATGGGTCGAGGTACTGAAGGACTATGAC